>WEDG01012010.1:0-14803 GCA_017591395.1 Schistocephalus solidus | reverse complement strand
TTTATTTTTATTGGCAGTTTACGGGCAAGGTCAAAAGGGATATTCAGAGGGTCAAATGACAGTGGCTCCTGATCGTTCTTTAAGGTTATTTTCAGAAGAAAAACTGCGAACAGATTAAAGTTTAGGACGAGGTTGACACCGGGTGCAGTTAGTACTTCTCCTTTCGTTGTTTTGGATCTGGTCTTCTGTACTAGCAGCAAACGAGCGGCTTCTGGCTGTAGGTGAAATCTTGATTACGGACTGGGAAGCAGCAACATTGCCTTCAGCATGAAGTCCGGCATAGGTTTCAAGTCCGTGGACGCCATCGGGAACGGAGGCTTCCAGAGAATCAGACTAAAATTGTGGAGTCGCTGTGTGAAAACTGGTGGCGTATAGTGAAGAAAGGATAGTTTTGCTGAATTTTATACTTCTGGGTAGTTTATTCCAGGTTGCTATAGCGTTTGCCGAAAAACTGACGGTGTTAACGGTGCGTTATAGGGAAGAAATAGAGCATCTCTGCGATTGGTGCGCCGACGGTGATCAGGGATGTAGGGGGTTAAGATTTAAAAAGCGAACGGTAAAATAGTCGCTAATCTACGGAGCCACAACGAGGTCGAGCTTGTAGCTCTAACGTTGTTAGGTTCTGTGTTGAAGTAATAACTGCTTTTAGTAAAAGTGCTGGACTAATTCTATCTTTCGTTCACTCACGTGAGGAGGAACAATAAAAGAAGCAGACTAGGTCTGACATTTGGTTTATAAAGGCTGGTCTATATTGGGGTTTTAAAGATTTCGAGAATAAACCCGGTGGTTTGGCGTGCTTTAGAAACGGAAGCGATTGCTCTGACGAATTAAGACACTAGAATATGATATGCCCAGATCCGTTTATAAGCCGGGCACATTTAAGTCGACCGTCTATGCTTGAATGAGGCTGATGGTTGTCACAAATAACCATAACGAACATTTGTGCCAAAGAGGCGAAAGGCGCCATGTGCGACACCACTGACGAAAGGCTTGATCGCTTTTTAGGCTCGAGCGCACAATGTGACGATCGACCGGTTTATAACGATGAGCTTTTTTAAATCATCGGCGTACGCCGAAAGTACCATACTGAAAACAATCCCGCAGGAGATCGTTTACAAAACCAAAACAAAGCAGCGAGAACACTACCCTGAATAACGCCCTCCTCACGTCGTGGGGTTAGAGTACTTTATCGGAAATTTTACACCGTTGTTTTAAATAGGAGGATATTAAGTTCAGAAGCTTGTTACCTATGCCGAAGGAGGTAAGTTTCAGCAGGAAGGGAGATCGTGGTCAACACGATCAAAAGCCTTCATTGAAGTCATAAGCGGTGTAAGTGCAAACCACTATCTCTGGGTAATTAACTGAGCTTACTAGACTTTTTGCCCGTTTAGCGGGAGGTGAACAATTAGTAGAATAAGGATAGTTGCAACTACTCTCTGCTAGTCTATTAATTCGCTGACCAAAATCCCCTGCCAATATGGCCGGATGGTTAGAGGCGTCGATAGACGGTCCTACGCGATTTTGCGGTGCATGTGCTAAACTAGGTCGTGGACCAATTTTTCGTGGCAATACATTTAAGGCACCTGCGTTTTGCATACTTGTGGGGATACAGAGCAAATGCAATTGATGTTAGAATTGCCACCAAATTAACAGAGAGTCAGTTAGGATATTCAACAATAAGAATATGAAAAATATAAGGACTCAGCCTTTGGTTTGAGCCCTTCCGCGATTGAAAGCAGATGCAGGGAGCACACAGCCGGCGTGAGTTTCAGAAATCAGCAAAGATCGAGGCTATCAATTCCAGTTGAGATCAATCCTGGGGCAGGGAAGAATCCTCAGCAGTAGAATTTTTGTTTTTTTCAAGCCTCAGAATCCTTACGTCCAAGTCGCAATTTACGAACTCAGGGGAATATATAGACAATTCTTTAATAATTTTCCAGCACCGTGTCTTCTACACTGAGGTAGAGACTAGAAACTCGTAGGCTCGAGGGACTTGAAATTCGGAAACAAATTTCAAACGGCCCGCGAAATATGATCTGATAGTGGTATATTTCAGTAGTGTATCCGCTTCTTCTAGTGGAATTCCTTTCAGGTAGTAATGGTTTTGGGAAGAATCTTCTCCCAGACTTCAGAATTTAGAATTTGTATTTGGATTTAGCACTCGGTAAGGCTGTCTACAAGCAAGATTAGTAACGAAATAAAGGATTCTGGACACAGTGTGCAGAATAAAATGTACAAATACTTAAAAGTGTAGACAGAATTTGTCCTGCTATGTCAACGTAGTTGGCGATAGCTTTGAAATTGATGTATGAACCTAGAAAAATAAGCAGTGACTGATAACTCTACCATAAAGAAATGTGGTAGCCAGAGTTAAATGGCCTTTCATTTTGGGAAGGTGGGAATTAAAGATGCTTAAGGCAAATGGGTCATGTGGTAGAGTGGGTTAATGCTGCGGTAGCATTTTCAGAATGGGATATTGGAGAGCGTCGATGTGGTTCGTTCTTGATCACTCCCAAAAATGCGTCAGTGAACTTGAGTCCTCGGCGTCTTGGGATCAGGGGTTAATTCTGATGTGGTTGGTATATCGCGTGGATGGCTGGTGATATGAGAGTATCATAGTTCATGGGCAACTGGGGGTAGCGGAAGTATAGTTTCAAGGTCACTTGCCGACGGTCCTTTCTCGAGTCATGGGAAAGCTGCTGGAAAAGGTGAGGAAAATAAAAGGTTAATGAGATCAGTGTTAAGATAAATGTGCAGTCTTCCTTGAGTGCAGATAGACAAATTCCTTACGTCCAAGTCGCAATCGAACGCAGGGGAATATATGGACAATTCTTTAATAATTTCCCAGCACCGTGTCTTCTACACTGAGGTAGAGACTAAAAACTCGTAGGCTCGAGGGACTTGAAATTCGAAACCAATTTCAAACGACACGCCAATTATAATCGATGACCCTCAATGCAGATTTATTTGCAGTCAAACATGAACTTTACTTCCTGATTTAAAATTATATGTATAGCACAACCACATTCTTGATGTCAAATGTTTCCTAAGCATTAAATATGATTATATTTTATGATGTCTGCACACACTGGCATTTAAAATCACGACTTTTCTATAAGATAGGTAATAAATTACTATGCCCAGAACCCCAAAACACATAAAAATACATACACACACATCCCTTTTACATTAAATACTCTAATGCACATGTCCTACTGGGAGTATTTGATATAAATTATTATGTCTTTCATGCTCTCAGTGAAATTTCTAATGTTTGCAGGTAGTGGGTGCAACGGACGATATTGCATTGCGAGCTTAAGTGGAGAAATAAGAGAAGTTTGCATAGAGTTACTCGTGGAGGTTTTCAATGTGTCACATATCAACAAGGGGAAAAAATGCGAGGTTTTTTTGAAAGAGAAATACGCGAGTAAAAGTCAAAATACAAAACGCGGCTTCCCTGGGTGATTTATAAATGTAAGGTTTAAAAGAGTCTTATGCATTTGCAGCCCTGCCACTTAGCTGTACCTAGCTAACTCGTATCATATTACTGCTCCGGTGCTCTCCTGTAATACTTTATCTTTCCCCATTAATTTTTCCTCCAGTGGGGTACCATTGTTTTCAAGCCTTACCCCTTTGGTGGCATGGGTTTTGGATGCTACAAATTGCAGGTCCAACATTTACCATATAAACCGGTCTTGTTTATAGAAAGGTGGAAATAAGTATAGTGCCTAAATATGGCTCATAGCTTATATGAATCTTAGTCGAAGCGAATCAATGGTCCTTGGTCAGTAGATAATTTGACCGTTTGCAATTAAGCCGCATACCACTAACCATCAAAATGAGAGCATTATAGAAAAAGCCTTTCTAATTCAGTATAACACATCATATATAAAGGGAGATACACAGAGTGTTAAAAGCCCTGTTTACAAATAGACGTTGGCAAAGAATGAATAAGCTATAAAGTGATAAGGGTGCATTATATCCGTCATTTATGTTGCCTAGGTATATGGTCAGCAAGTTAATTTTGTCATCTTAAATTTCAGTTATAATACTCTACGTAGGCAATTTCGTTCCATTCTTTGGGAAAATAGGTTGACCCGCATTTCAATCCAGGTGTAGTTTTTCTTCAGTTTTTATTGTGAACTCCGAGATTTTTCGATTTGCAAATTTTAAATAATGGTTATTCAAGAGCACAGGCAACTCCTTGGAAAATTTTTTTAAGATCATTATTATATTCGATCTGAATTGCCGAAATCAGCAAGGAAAATATTTTAGCCATTCTAGTAAGCCCTCACATGGTAAGCACACAAATCCACTAATAAATTTGGTAACCCATTATTGAACCTTCTCCGAAATATTGAAATCTTATTTCATTCATGGGGGCCACGCTTAAGCGCAATATTCAAGAACTGACTTCACAAATTCTCAAACATTTGACGAAAAAACTTTTCAAATTAACGAAGGACCTCACGATCTACATCAGGAAACGCAACGATAAAAAAATAGAAAGATCAATATTTTCTGAACTAATATTTAGTTTTTGTTATCAGAAAAAAACAATATTACGATTGCTTCCTTCGTACATTGTTTTAAAGACAATAGGATGTTTATATAAACCAAGGAAGGATTTAAGGTCGAACAGTGAACAGTTTAAAGGTCACAATGGCTTCTCGTAAGTCGTGTAGTTCCTTTTTACTTATAGAGCAAAAAATTTTTATCTGTAAATTGAAAACGTAAAGCTTCATTGAAACATAATTTTATTTTTAAATTAGCTAAAGGATTAATTTTTTACAGAGAGCATCACGGACCTTTCGATTATGCTTATTTACTCATAGTAAAATAATTGTTTAAAGGTAGTTGTTTAATTTTTTCCAAAAAAACGTATAAAAAATAAGCTTTCAAAATGTAATTTCAAGTTAACCTTTTCATATTTAAGGCAACCTCTGCTACTCCTAGTCCGTATTTATAATATATTTGTCCTGCTTGTCTACAAGCACCACACGGAAATAGCTTTGCTTGCAAATTCTAATACACTCATTACTTTACCTGTGTAAATGTTATATGCCAAACGTCACATGAAGCAATCATATCAGTTTACTCACTAAACTGCAACCCGGTTTTCTCCAAGTACATCTTTCTCCCCGAGAAAGATACCGAATCTTTGAAGTACCTGATAAAATTCTCATTTTGTATGCTTTGTTTTGCGACCGTGCCTTTTTGCGCACGTTATTATGGCCGAAGGGAATTCAAAAATCGAGCTTTTTAAATAAATCAAAATAATTTCTCAGCATTAGATGGCGATTAGCGAAACGTTTTGGTATATTTAAAAATGTCAGTGTAACAGTGTCTGTGAAAGTAGCGGTTTTTGCGCGCAGGTCATTGTATAGTCCAAACCTGCATTGCAGGAGACGAAAAATTGGATATTATAACAATCTTAATACGTTCCTTTTCAAACCTTTTATGGTCATTTTTGAAAGAAGTTGGTGTTACATAAGCGTTGAATTGATTTTGTGAAAAAATAGATTAAGACATTGGCGACACTGTATAGTAAATTGTGTCAAGCAGTATGCACTTTCATGTTTTTACGAAGCAGCATGCAGTTACTGCAAAATACTGCAAATATTTACAGAAATTGAAGTCAGTGTATACAAAGTATGGAATTCACAAACATATGCCGATATGATACACGGATCTGAATACACATATGCTTTAATATAACGCACAAAAGCCTCTGCGAACGTAATATACATCTTAGTACTATCCGCAGGCTTTTATGGGTATCACTGAGTGGAAGACCGTGTAGAGAGTGAATTAGCCCTAAATAACCTGGAAACTTGACTACACATATATTTGCAACAAACATGCAGATCTAGGTTAAGAAAAATTAAAAAAGTTATGAATTTCAATCAAAGACATGCTGGTTGTCTGAAAAAGATATTTTGCTCACAGGAGAACTGACTAAATTGCATACATGAAGTTGTAGCATTTGTGAAATTTGTATAATGGAAACGGCGGTATGCGAAATTTTTAATGACTGCCACCTAATGCATATTTTGCAGAAACTAGTTCCTTAAGCATCGCAAAAAATTGCCAGATAGTTTGTTAAGTGAAGGTTTGTTATTGCCCATATAAGTGCTTTCTACACAACAACTTTAAAGGTAAGAGCTACGAATTTAGTTTGCCGATAAAAGATAATCGTGCAACTCTGCGCAGCTTCGGAAAATCGTTTTTAATTAGTGGAATGTCACAAATGCGCGCTTATATCTGAGCATGTCATCGCATGTTACTTGAGCTCCTTCAATTGGACTGCATATTATACCAGGTTACTTAATCTGTTTAATCTTGCCAAAACCAAGACAGTAAGTCTTGACAATTCTGGAAATCCTTGCAGCTTTCAACCCCAAAAAGGATAAACGCCAGTGTTTTTATTAACATTTGAAAAACCAACATCCTATGAAAATAATCCGCAAGTATTATTTTAAGGCTAAGTACCTGCCAGTTACACATCATTTTCGCTTAAAGCTTGTTTTGACTCTTTGTTGGTCATGTTATTCTGCCGAGTTTTCTAGCTGGTGGGGCACAAGAGTGAACCCAAAGGCACGACGGGATGAATGAGGTCTGTACACGATCTGTAAGCACCTATAGCCATAGTTAACATTCCAAATTTAAACCACAAACACATCTAGCTCGTGTTGCCGCAACACCTGGGGTTGGGTATTCCTGGCTGATGACGCATAAGAAGCCGGAAATGGCCATTTCAGTCGCCCTTGTCTTTGTCGATCATGTGATTATGCCTATTTTCCTAGACACTGTACGGCTGCTAGCGGGGCTTGAGAGTTAGCATCAAGGCAAAACAGGACGAGTGAATCCTGTAACACGTCGATGATCGCTTACTAACACAGTTGACTATTTATTTTTTGGACATTTCCCTATTTTGTTGCCCTTTTTATGGCACCTTTATCGCCATTAAGACGAATATGGCTATTTATTTTCTATGGAAATTTAGGCACATACCATTCCAAAGATCATAAAGCGAGATCCAGATGTCTTTTTCTACTAATGTGCTACCCTAGTGATATGATCACTTTTCAGTCTGAAGTTCTGTTGGCTGCGTTTTTACTGTCAGCAAAATAGTTTTGAGCAGACCTTAACCAAACCTCTTCTTTATTATTTGTTGTGAGTTTTCATAATAATTGAGTAAATGATAACCATTATTTTCGTGAAAATAACCTTTTAAGAACACCCAAGTAACAATAATTGAACATGATGTGGTTGCAAAAACAATGTGCTCCCTATATAGCAGGTTGACATAATGACAATGCAGTGAATAATTTTCAAATATTTGATTATGCCATGTTTTGGCATAAAGAAAGAATAATTCATCTGCAAGTATAAGCAAAACGGAGGTTAGCAACACATATCACAGAATTCAAAAGAGTAAGACTTCTAAATACAATTGGTTTGGTTTTAGAATGAATTATTTGCATCTTTTCGGTCACAAATGCAATTGGCTCTCTGCTGTTTATTTATTACCTTTCTATTTAAATTGCGTACTTAGGCCGGTTTCCTTCTGCGGCATATCAACCAGGCAATACTTTTATATATTTAAAGTCGATAACCCAAAGAAAATGTATTCTTGCTTTTATGAAAAGCTCCTCCAGTGTCGTACATGCGTAAGTCTACATATTGTTTCCCCGTCGTTCTTGTTCGGCTTCCCCGCATTTTAATCGGTCGTTGTGCATATGTCGTCGTTGCATTACTTCCGAAGCAGCGCATCCACTACGCTTTGCTTTAACGCCTTTGTGAAGGTGGCCTCAAATTTTAGCATGCCTTACCTTATTTTCGTTCTTGCTTGATTTGTAGCCCCACAGCATATTGTCGTAACTGCACCTCAGTCGCTGGGGCACGATCCGGCACAGGTTTTCTGTCCAGGCTGTAACAGTCAGATTGTCTCACAAGTCGACTACCAAAAGGGCACGTGCACGTGGCTGGCCTGTGGATTAATCTTCCTTTTGGGGTATGTATTCGTCCGGCGATCGCACTTAGCGTATATTTTAAGATTCGTTTTTAGCATCGAGTATTGACTTTAACTGTAGCCGCTAACCCAGTCATGAGGAACATGGAAACTATGTGTTTACTTTATCATAGAAGTGTTATGTTGGTTTATGTGTTCATTAGGTATTTGTATATGATTTGAAGTTAATACATACTTTTTCTGCATTTTAGAGGGCCATGCTTCTGCTGCCTGATACCATTTTGCATCGACACATGTAAAGATGCTTATCACAAATGCCCTACCTGTGGTCGATCTCTCGGGGTTTTCAAAAAACTCTAAACGCAATATTGGACGTTGTTTATAATTTCAAACATCCGTCTTTGCTTTCAAATCTTTTGATAGCATTGATCTGTAGTCTAATTTTTTGCGGTGTTTTTTGAATCAAAGTTTTAATTTCTATACGCCTTTCAGTAATATGTAAAACAGCGGCCGATCAAGCTATCTGCCTGCTAATAGTATTATCTAGTATGAGGCTTCTCTATCATTACAAGTGGTCACAGCTATTGAAAGCATTCGCACATATAAAAGAAATTTGATAAATTGGTTTCATTTCTGAAGGCTTTATTGAGGAAGCCTTTCTGACCTCCAGCCAAAAAAGCTGGAAAAATTAGGACCAGTTTATCCATTCTTATGATCTCGCAATCTGGCTCCGCATGTCTTGGAGGCACTCATTAAACACTAATTAGTAATATTAATAAATATCATTCAGATAAAATGATTATCTTAAATTCCTGCGCTGTGGGAAATTTTTCACCGAGATTGAGAAATTGTGGCATTCAAATCAAAAATTATCTACATTGTTCAACATATTAAGAGGCTTTCTTCTTTCCGGAAACCCAGTGTAAGATCCATCGTCTCTCCTTTCTGCCATGAATCGCTGGTAATATCTTTAAGCTATGTTTGGACAAGGTAACAGCGGCAAAATAAGCAGAAGTTAATAACGTCAGAAATTTCGCAACCAATTATTTAACTGCTTACGGTTATTGCCTATTGATAATTAAAGATAAACTGTCCAATTATACATCAACCTAGAGGGGTGAAACATTGTATGTTAACAAATCATAAACTGGGGATATGATGCATGCGGTTTCACACGGTGGGAGTGAAAAAGGGGTAGGAAAACTTATCGAAGCGAACCAGTTCAGATTTCAGTCAAAACGCATAAAGCAGGGTTAACACTATGACGCGCGAGATAACAGTCAAACAAGCAGAAGAGAAAAAAGAGGAACAGTGCGAGAAATGGGCTTCGTTCATTTTCAGTCCCAACCACGGCGGAGTGAGGCTGATCACATGATCCAGGTGCTTACAGAGTTCTGATTTTCGTCTCCGTATTGCAGATGCCTCCGTGTAGCACAGGAGATACCCAGTCGTCGCCCGAAATACGACCTTAAATGCAGCCATTGGGTTCACTATGGGCCAGTGTCCAGCAGGTGCTTTGTAATTGAACTCCTGGGTATCTTATGTTTCACCCTTAGCAGCTATTTTGGCCTGAGGTTCAGCTGACCGAGTTTCCAACTATCTTTGAGTGCGCCCAATGGATTTGTATCCGCAACTACATGTTAACTCATAAAAACGATTTGATGTAGCTTGCATAGGCAGAATGTCTTTGGTCGACCTTACTGGAATAGCCATGACATTGCTTATAAACACAACTTACAGGCGGCGTACGTTCGTTCAATCGTATATCGAAGTCGTCGCTTTATCACATTTGACCCCTTATCACCTCACCGGCTTTCTTGGCACGGATATTTCGGTAGGACTTTCTTCTCTGAGATGGCGATACTTATCAATTAATTTCCCCTGATACCCGTTTCCAAGACAGGCATTCTTCAGGAAACTGATCCCATCATCAATCGTATCTTATGAATAAATTCTAGTGGCTCTAGTGAAAAGGCAAAAACCAAAGTTAGTTTTCTCTGAATTGCAACGAACCAGAGGAAATGCATCTATTGACCTTTCCAAGTGGTTTTTCTATAGATGGGTCTCTGAATTGAACCATCTGCTCTCCTTCGTACAAGAACGTGTAAGAAAGACAATGTGTTATGCTTCACATGCTCGATCCTTGTGTGTGCCTTGTTCACGACCTTCAGTATTAATTCTCCATCTTTTGGACTATTCACTATGGGGGAACTGTCATCCACATATCGTCTATAGAATGTGGTTTGTTGTCAGTTTTGGATTAATTTTCGCTCGAGATTGGACATGAAAATGACCACTAGGACTGGCCCTAATGGACTGTCGATCTGTCGATACAACTGTCCGCTGATAAGGTACTGAATATTTTTCGTGCATATTTGCAGTAGTTCCAGCAGTTGCGCTAGTTCCAGGCATGTATCGGCCGTCTGCCCATAAATTATGTCCATAATTTCATCCAATGGTACGTTTTTGAACAGGCTCTTCTAGTTTAGGGATATTATGTGCTTATTAAGTAAATTTTCATTCCTTAACTCATCTACGAATTTGAAGGTGTCTTTCGTAATGTAAGGAGCCAGGTTGCGTCTGATTGGTTCGGTTTGTTTGTTTGTTTGTTTGAGTGAGCCTCTGTTGCGGTGACCTCCTCATTAATAAGATTGGTCGTAGCAGTATTTCTGGCTCTTGCAATTTTGGTAGCCCATACAGACTGGAAACATGTGAACTTACAGGTGGTCATGTTCTCGTCTATTATTTGCCCATCAAGTATTGATTTCATCTGTGTCCCAATGCGGTCTTCGGGTGCTTTTTTCTTCTTTCTCATGAGCCTCAGAAGAAAATTTGTCAGAGTCACTCAATACTGATACACTCCTACTCACGTAATCGGTCTTGTTTAGAATCACGATACCACTTCCCTTGTCAGGTCTCGAGATAACGTCATCAGTCGTTTTACGTAGGTCATTTGGAGCCGAGGGGTGTTGCCTTGTTAATAGTGAGTGCTGCGTAACTGAGGATGTTCTCTACAGATAAGCGATATCAACGAATTTCACTTTTTGCAATCTTGAGGTCACGAAATATTATGACTTCATTAAATTCTTCTTATTTCGTCGTCTTTGTCTTGTTCAAATGTACTGTGAGAAAACAATTTTTCAATTTAAAATAAGTGTTTCATTCAAAGTGGATAAGTACAGGGCAACAATTATTTATTTTGCCCCATTTTATAAAAAAATGCTTTTAAATGCACCTAAGAAAGTTGAAAATAAAGAGTAAAGTGGAAATCGTTAACGCAACTAAATCGATTTCAAATAAGGTCTCATGAGTTCGAATAGTGAACCACTGTGATGTAAACCAAATAACAAAAATAGTGTATTGGCAATTGTCAAAACCAAAAGTGCCTTGCATTCGATCTTTAATTAACAAGGTATTACACAAAAGCATAGTTTTGGCCTTAAAATAAGCGTAACAGAGGTAAAACCGAGCATCCTCTGACAAAATGAATCAGAATGAGCTTTATTCTGAGCAAAATCAAAGGGAATACGAAGAATTGTCTTAAGTGAGTATGGTACATCAAAATTTCATGAAATGCAAAGTGCCGTGCTGAAAGTCATCCTTTATTATGCTATTATAATTTACCCGCCTTCCAAAGAAAGATCAAGAAATTCAATTTCAAAAGGAGATCCTGAAAGGGTAAAAATAAACAAAGACCGGAGTGTTATTTTTTGGCAGGTTAACGAGAGAGCCTTTCTGCATAGGATTGAAAATAAGCGCTTAGTAACTGACGTCTGCTTGGGATTGTAATACAATAATGACCAGGTTCGTATTGTAGAAAACCTCCTGAACACGATCTTGTGACATGCTACTAAAAGCCATCCACTACCAGACCGCCGCATAAAGAAGTCAGAAATGGAATGAGTCAGATTTTCCACACACATGCAGTGTCATAGTGTTAGATTAATAAAGAGTCCCATCACTGCAGTTCGATGTTACTAATGATAAAACAATCACTGGCAACTCAAAGTTATTTAAATCCTGTCGTCACGTGTAGTCTCTTGGAATACAATGAATTTCGGTCATTAAACTTCAATATCGTCGGATTAAAAACTTATGAAAGATACATATAGCAATTATAGTTTTTCATTAGCATATTAACAAGAATAAATTAAAAGTATCTTTAAAAATTGATGTAATTATAACAATTTTCGAGGTTTTGGTCAACCAAAGTCTTTAAGTAAGCTGTGAAAAGTTACCACCAGAACCTCGAAGGTGAATGCTGAAACCACGCTGCATTAATGGTTCTCTTGATAAGTTGGGGAACTTTTTGCTTAATTCCTTTTCGGGAACTGCCCGATGAATTTTACTTCAAGCCATTTAAATTTCACCGTAATAGTTTTTGAATGAGTATTACAGGAAAAGCATGAAGCTTTGATATTAAACAACGAAACGTGGCTATCGGTTTTAGTCCAGAGTTTGGGAAGTGCTCAATGGCAGTTATATCGGCATTACAAGGTTGCCACCGGACGGGATAACTTAGACCAAGTTGTTAGCCTGGCTGTGCACGGTCAATCCCAATAGTAAGGCTGCACAGCTCCTTAAATGTGGTTTTTAATGGCACCCTACGTAGAGCAGAGCTATGGCGACAGACTGTTAGCCAGACTCTGGCCGTACCTATCTACCGGTGCCCTTGACAACCTGGTATCCCTGACTGGATAAAACCTGACCAGATGAGATGTGTTTAGGGGAGAGAGTACGGTAGATGCAGTGCAAGTCTATCCTCACTATAAACCTATTCACGCGCAGGAAACCGCGCTTGTTGCCAGCACGGTGACTTCACCGGATAACACGGTCAAACTGTTTATACATTACCGTCTTATGGAATAATTGCATACGACGATCAACACATAAAATGCACATAGTTTGATGAAACCTCACAGAAGTTTGGAAAACGCCACTCTATCTATGATGGCCATATCAATAACCCATATTCAACCGCTCTTTGTGTGGGAAAGAACACTGCAAAATCTTTACTAATATCAGTCGCACAAAAGGGTTCAGGCGGTTATCATTGAGAGCGGCAGATATGAAAGTGGGAAGAAAAGATAAGTGACAAACAAGCATTACCATAAAGAAACGAAAAGCGCATGACGGGCTGGTACAGTGTAGCGTATGACGTCAGTGCTTCGAAATAGTAAGGTGGAAACCAACTAAAATCTTGGGTGAGAATACCATCATATGAAATTTTGAATGTGTTCATGTGCTACCTTGGCGTTATCACTGTGCAATACTTATTTCATACTTTGTGAAGGAAACATAATCAAACCGACTTAAAATCACCTGAAAATATAACTTAATGCGTTTCCGTTCAATGCATAAAAAATCGGAAAACATACTGGGCAACGATAAATATACTGGAACAGCTTTAAACAAAGGCGTCACGGATCAAAGTAAGAGGTGCAATCCTTCAGTTTGCCTTGGGTGTCCAACCAGCAGTCGCGTAATATACAGAACAACAAAGAAAAAGGAGATAAAATGCCCATTTCTGGACTTATAAGCCGAAATCATCAACAGCAATTCCACTTTGCAGCTTCTATGCAACCCACGAGCTTCAAATATTTGACCAGCTGATTAGATGGTCAATGTCCTTACTGATGGAATTCGGTTCATTCCAGTATCTCTTGGCTTTGATGGTAATTTCATCAAACATAGGTAGCCCTAAATGGTTGACAGAAGAATTGAGTTTGCTGCAACCAGTCTAAGTGCATTTACTGAATAAAGCATCTCGATAATATTTGGAACGGATCTGTTTTTATTTTGTTTAGCATATAAAGATATGATGATGTCAAATAATGAGAAACTGAGGACTGGGATAAAATGCTCACAAGGGCTTAACTTTACCCAGCTCATACCGATTGTTGACCTTATCGCTGTCAATAACCCTATCTAGCGCGATACTTGGCCATAGGTTCTGTTAGCAATGAATGACAGTATCTCCAGCACTTGGCCCCGAAAATATAATGAGTAAAACAACCATTAAATGTGCCCATTTTTAGCACAAAGGGTTTGTCGATCATTCTTTTCCTTCTGTCATTTTATTGTGTCTTTAAGTATCTGGGCTGTATAGTGTAAAGGACTCACTAGTCCTCAGTCTTGGGACAAATCCCAGTATGTAATTTTGCCTGTACCAGTCTCTGGCGCGATTTTCCTTTTTATGAAACAAAAAAATAGCTCAGGACCACGGTGGTCTCCAGAATAAGTAATAAAAAGAGTTCTTATAAAAACAATGGTCTTTTTGTTGTCGAATTGAACATCATTACGAAATCACAGGACCGGATGCTGTTGTTCTGAATAAATTTTATGTCCAGTCTGCCCATGATATCGTTCTTGCAAGCTTAATAACCATTTTGTTGTTCACATTTTAAATTCCTACCTGTTTGGTACACAATAATTAGGCACAAGTTGGTAAATGACCTCTTTGTCATAAATGATTTACATGAAGCATCAGCATTTTAGATAAATATATTCCCTACCTATATTCATATTTTCATGAACCGAATATATCCTATTCCTACATAGAAAGCCTTGAGTCCCGCTTCAGCATATTATCTGCTACAACTGCTACTTATACTACTAATACTACTACTACTACAACTACTACTAATACTTCTACTACCACAACTACTACTAATAATACCACTACTACTACCACACTACAACTACTTACCAATAATAATAATGACAATCCACAATACTACTAATTCTACTTCTACTTCACTACTACTACTACTAATACCACTACTACTTAATACTAGCAATACGTGAACTGAACGGAAAGCATACCAA
>WEDG01012003.1:0-14347 GCA_017591395.1 Schistocephalus solidus | reverse complement strand
TTCACTTAAAAATTAATTCACGCGCAAGTCACTGTCCCCGCTCCACCCTTCCAAGGAGCATACGGTGGACATCGTCGGACTACGACGGTCGAACTGTCGCAGTGTGTGTTTAAATTGAGCATCTGCGACATGATGTCATTTTTCTGTGTCAGAACGCATTCTGTCGGATGTTGTTTTGAGTTCATAGAATAATAAGCAGCCAACGTGCTGCCACATGAGTCACTAACTAATATTTTCCATAAAATATGTTTCGTGCGTTGACAGTTAATTCATAATTTAACAATGCCCAGAAGGGAGCAATGCACGGCAACCTAAATGACGGGTTGCTTTCGTCCAACACCATGAAGTACCATTATTTGCGCGTTGACACCATATACAGGATATAATTTTCAATGTTTTCCCCCACCCCTCAGTAAAAGGCCGTTAAAAAAGCATGTGTACGTAGATAGCTGATTAGAGAAAGTATTTTGCTAAAGAGTATATTGCTTAATGTTTTTACTTCTAGCAAATCATTTACTTTAAAATGATTTCTTGGATTAAGATAGGCCCAGCTGTTTAGATGCGGGAAGAACCGCCCCAAGGACACTCTGTCTTCAAGAATAGTTGCCGCCCCACCCATTTAAGATAAATTTAAGGAAGAATAAATATTCGCGTGTCTTACCCCTAACACTACCTAAAATGAAACTGAACTGTTACCCTTATTTAAACCCTAGCCCTTTGCGTACCCTAAACCCTGCAGTTAACACGAACCCAAACCCTAACTCTTAACATACTCCTCACCCTAACCGCAACCCTGTCCTTAACCCTAACCACTAATCCTAACCCTCACCTTTATCCTTAATCGAAGTTCCGCGGAATTGGGTGCAAATCCACATGCATTGCGGGCGGTTCCTGTTCTTAAGTTATGTTTAGGTGGCCATGCAAATCCTCCTTACCATCGTATTTCTATATCATTTAACAACAGGCAACTTGTTAACTTCTATGTCCGCCCAAGCTGCAGTTCCTTCAAAACCACAAGGGTGGTCATAAATACTAACGCGTTGTACGTGATATAATCTTTTGATTATTTTTCAAAGTGTTATATTTGCCCTCTATGCTGTCAGTTATATTTGTCCTGCACTAACTGACTTTGATTTGTGTGTTTTCCATACAATGAATTATATGTCGGTTAATAAATAACAACTCATTATCTAAACTATCCCTTCTATGAAAACAGCTGTTGTTTCTGTAAAACAGCAAAATGTTCGAGGGTGCTGAATTAATGATCTGTGGTTATATTTGTTCTGATAGGTCGCAAACATCAAATCGACAGCTTGAATATTCATTACTTTTCAACAAAGAGAACACCGTTTTACGTGGATGTCCACTTTTTCAAGTCACATTGTCATTAAATTCGCAGTCCTTTGTAATGTGCTGTCTCTAAAGGAACAAGACAGAAATCCTTTCTTTCAGAAAATTGGCCCTCGTAAGTCTTTGGCAATATTTCGCAAAAATCAAAAATGTTGAGAAGAGAAAATCACAGATATATATTATTATCGCGTGCAAAAACACGATATATTTTCTCACCAAGGTTTTCGCGGAGTAACCAGGTGAGTACAGAGTCTCTGTAGGGAATGAAGTCATTCTTCTTTTTCCTTGACGTCTGTAAAATGAAGAAAAAATTCTGAGTTGTCATCTTTTATCATTTATTAACATACTAACTGCCTGACTGCTCAGAATATGAATACTTTAAAACCCTATGTCATTGCTGACTGCTCTAGTGAATACTTCAGCTCATTAGAAACTCCTTGTTTGACCACTGTCATCTGACATTCTTTAACTTTTGGTGGACTTTTGCCTTCGTGTCCATTGTTTGTTCATAATTATTTTGCTTTTTAGGTGATTTGTGGTCAAGCTGGTAAAATCACTTCTACATGGAAGACGTTTAGATCAATTATCGTGAGATACGTAGTAAAAATATATAAATGGTTGGTGGAATTTGTGGTGCGTGTGCTTACTCTCCTGCGAATCTTAATCAATTTCGTTCACAAGGCAGCCGAAGAAATCGATTTAGCCGACAATTTTACAGTTTCTTTAATTTTTTACTATTTCAGAAAACGACGCGCCTGGCTTTGCGGTTTTATTTTTTTTTAGAGTTTTAGGGAGTTGCTTTATGGTTTACATTGTAATCGTATTAAAATAATAATTGATGAGCGTTCGTCAACGAATGTCTATATTCCTGATGTTAAACCAAAATTGTGTTCGCGATACGTTGATGATACATTTGTCATCGTCAAGAAAGAACTGTTAGACCTGCTGCAAAAATCTAAACTCAACATTTTCAGGAATTTAATTCACGTTCGAGACGGACGCTGATGGACAACTCCCATTTCTGGATGTCCTCGTACATCGGAAAATTGATGGATCACTCCAGACCTCAGTTAACCGCAAAGAAACATATTCTGAGGTCATCCTACACTTTTATATTAATCATCCTATCTCTCACAAAATGAGTTCTGTCACAAAATGAGTTCTGTCCTTAATCGGGCCAGAACACTGCTCTGATGAAGAAAGTTATCGAGCAGAAATGAAATATCTCTTTAACTTGTTCGGATCAATTACCAAAGGTCGCGGGTTTGAATCCCCGGTGTGCCACACCGAGCTAGACTCGGTTTGCGCACCACTTGTGGTTGGTATGACTGGCTTATGTCGGCTAATGAGCCACAAATGGCCATTCCAGTCTCCCTTGTCTTTGCCAGTAATCATACTTTTGTCAGTCTCAGAGTTATTACCTATGAATGGTTTGCACTAAATTCACTGACTTTCTAACTGCGTTACTATGGAAAATATTAATCCACTTAACATCAGAAGAAGGTTTTTCGATCATTTTATTATAGAAATATCCGTCTGAACTTTCGAATTCTTACCACCAGAGGTTTGGTGCCTTATTGAATCAAGCACTTTCGATATGTTGACATTCCGCATACTGAATTTCCCTATTTGATCATGACAGTTCGACAGATTTGTCTTCCATGCACGAGTTTTCTGTTACCTTGGCCGTATAAAGCTCCATGGGGCTAACCATATTTGCGTAAAGCGGGTTGCACAGAGTTTAACACTTGCACATAGGACTTGTTAGCATGGTAAGAACAAATTTAACCAATCAGAACATACCGCCATTTCGGCCAGGCAGGCAATGACTTTGCCAAGCGTTGTCAATGAACGATTGATAGTTGCACCTTCTTTCAAACGCGTTCCCTTCGCGCCCGTTGAGTCGGCTCGCTCACTTCCTGCTAGATCCACCAAGCTGATTTTGCTGACCTGTCAAGCGAGGAAAAATACTGTCGAGATCCAAACGTCAAATTTTTTCCTGATCCATTTAAAAGCCAATAAAATTGGGACACGAAGCAAATAAAACGCAGGTTGAAGTCGGCAAATATCATGCGCGTTGTGCTTTCGGGCCATGCTCTGGACCAAAATACCTGTTTTTTTCGGCGCCATGTTAAACCGATTTTCAGCTCACTAAAGTACACAGGATGCTCAGCTCAGGTTGTTTGTATGCACTTTCTTGGTTTTTAAGAATTCATATACATTTGTATAAAAACGGGTTTAAATACGGCTGTAAAATTTTAATCTTAAGCAACTACTAGATTTAGAGAACGATTCATTTAATTTAATAATGTTACTTTTTAAAGAAATACAATATTATCTCTTTGAAATCCACGGAAATACCATTGATTCCAGCCAACCTTAAACCACTATCAATAGTTATTGGAAATGTTTTAAGTGCACGTTTATTTAATAAATTACACTTAAAAACGCATTCAAGGTTGCGTATTTCCATGTACGACCTTAGAAAGAGAGCATAGAGACCGAATTTTAAGTTAAATATTTTGCAACTAATAACTTGCTGCTGTCTTCAGAAAGGAACATCTGGACCAACTTGTTAACAGGATTTGTTCAGTTGAGCTCCATTGTATCAATTTTATTACCAGGGCACATTTTACTGAGCAATCCATAGCTCCGATAAGGGCCCGGTAACTTGGCCGGGAAATCGTCCAGGCAACAATTAAAGCATGCATTTTGGTGCTTCCAAGCCAAACATATTTTTCATCTTAAAAATTTCAATATACAAAATAACCATCTTTGATGAGGAATCTTCCTTTATAAAAACTTCCTTTACTTAGCCAAATCTTATCTGCTCCCATCTCGTGTTTTCGGATGCGTCACTGGGTTTTTCCTTCCCGCGAGTTGCTCCTGCCAGAAAGATACGTCCACACACACACCCACACACATGACAGTTTGACCGTCGTAGTCCGACGGTGTCCGCCGTATGCTCCATGGAAGGTTAATGCAGGGACGGTGACTTGCGCGTGATTTAGTTTAAAGAGATAGTAGACTTGCGCTGCATTTACCGAACTCTCTCCCTCCTCTCTCACCTGAGCCCGGTGTCATGACAGGGTCAAGAAGACCGGAGGCAGGAGTGGGCGCAGTTGGCTGGCGTGGCCGGAGCCGCCCCTGGGCGTGCCACCACACCTGGCTTGGATCCCACGGAGTGGGAGTGCCATAAAGGCCACATTAAGAAGGAGCCATTGCAGCCTGACTCGCAGTTCACCAATCAGCCACTCAACGCAAAACACACATTGGGATAACCAGGCGGTCCGAGTCATCCCGTCACTTGGCAACCTTCCAAGCCACGGCTTTAAGCGCACCGTAATTGTTTCAAGCGCGTCAGATTGTTTATAGTGAGCAAAATGCGCTGAGCCATCGACCTCACTTTCTTTTCCACCCCCACAATCAGACCACTGTCCGAGCTGGTAAGTTTTTTTATGCGGAAGTGGGCTCAGCTACTGATGACCTCGTCTATGTGTACTACGTACACGACCTTGCCCCCCAACACAAGCAGCAGGATTTCTCATGACAGGGAGTTCAACGGCATACATCTCCCATGTGTGAGATAGCCAGAGGTCACGTTAAGAAGGAGCCATCGTAGCCTGACTCTCAGAACACCAGTCAGCCTCTCCACACAACACACATTAGACTGACTGCGAGGTCTGCGAGTAATCGTCAGTTGGCAACCTTCCAACCCACGGCGCTTATCGCCCCGTGATATTCTCAAGCTCAGCTCACACATGCAACAGAGGAGTCACATGGAGAAAGAGCCAAACACACACGCACACACACGAGTCTAGCTATTGATCATACCGCCAGCTAGCTGCCTATTTGTATCGCTGCAATTATGAGCAAAGTACGTGCTCTAGTATTAAGGTGTGGGAGTCAAATAGTAGCAATTATGCGTCACACTTCTGCCGCTAGTCCGGGATTGCATAAAAGAGATTACAACAAAGCCCCATTGGTCGGCATCAAAATGGACGAGGCAATTATTCCTCTCAGAACTCCACGGCACTCAGAATAGTAACAAAAAAAGGACTCAGAATAAGGACGTACCTTTTCACCCACTGTATCTGTTGTTCCGTCAGTCTCGCGTTGCGTGACGAGAAGAGTGAGGACTGCGTGGGATCTGCTGCTAGTTTCATTCATATTCGTGGCCGCCACCGTTCTGCGGGCAAAATAATGACGCGAACATCGACAGATGAGTTTTAGAAGTTCATGCCTTTATATAAATACCGTGCAGTGTGTAAAACTCTGGTAGCATTAGACGCATCTTTGCTTCCCACTGGGGTAGTGAACAATTACCGATAAGGCACTTTGTGTTTGCTGTTTTAAAGGCCAAAGGTTATTTAGGATCGCTGCTTACCAACCCACTGTTAATGGCCAAGGGAAGATGTCAGTGGAAAGTAATAAAAAGTTGCATTTTAATTTCGAGGGCAGCATGCTCTCCTAACCCTAAGTTAAAACACCAAATCTGTAAAACCCGGACAGCTTCAAAGCAATAATGGCCTATCGGTGAATTCGGGATTAAACGGACGATGCGCTCGACGACTAAGCGATAAATAATGCGTTTGTGGATCCATGAGGTGGGCGCGTTGTGCGTAAAATCGAAAAAGAAAGAAGTTGTAATTTATGCATAATTCATATTTTCTCGCTCGTCTTAACACTTTTCGGACCTAGAGGGGCGCAAGGCATCGAATTTGGTCCCTTCATCACTGACATCGTGTTGTAGCCAATCTCATTTTTGTCCTCAAAACAAACCAAACGGTGGGAACCTAGCATTGCTAACTATATTTAAGAGTTAGAAATAAATATTTCAATACATGCGTTGATGCTGGTTTGTGAGTTATTATCAATATTTCGTACATTTCGGCCTTTTCCTTGGCCTATGTCACATAGACGATTGCCGTACTATTTAAACCACTGATGTTAATGATTATGCCCAGTCATTCTGTCATTCTTCAATTGACTGAAAGCTCTGTTTTGGGATTTTATTCAGTTGACCATAAATTAGGTGGGCCTGTCTATTTGAAGGCTATTGAAAAAAGACCCTCCCGCATTTCGTAAGTTTTGGATGATTTCACCTGACTTGAGTGTGGACTATGACATATGCATCTCAATAATGCAATGGAGATCTGGGCCTTCTAAGTTTAATGTACACTTTTCACAGCCACTTCAAGGCTCTCTGTAGCACAGTCGCTTTCACATCATTTTAATATTTATAACACGCCTTGCTGGAGTACTTCGAATATTTTTACCATCATTGTACTCAGTAAAAAGTTTCTTTATCACATACCTAAAAGTTCAAATAACTTGCGTTGAGGACTACCGCTGAAAAATCTCAAACCAGCAAATTCCTAAAGCAGAGACGAAAAAATGAGCTGCATCTGACCTTGACTTATTTCCTGCATCCATCAGATCATTCACTTCCTCAAAGGAACGAACCGCACACTTTGAAAGATCCTCAACGTACGGGCCGAGCAGAGGGTGTTCCCGAACACGCAGGTTTCCCTTCTGGTTGGAGTTTAGTAAGTCACGAACTCGTTCACAGTAGATCTCCATATAGGATACCTGAGAGGACAAAAAGTATGTTCAATTCCTCTGCATCTGACTTACACGCTCATATTCCAGTACAATGTATCCGACCTCTGAAACCTTTTAATTGCATCAAAGGTGTCGGTAGTTTGCGTAAAAAATTTTCGCCAATTCAACCCATCAATATTGTTCTCAAAATAAGTGTTCATCTGTGTGTGCCATATCGTTAATTACGTTGTTAGGGCATTGACTTTAGCCTGAATATGGAGGTGGATGTTTCAGTGCATGTGTCCATTACTTAGGAGCGGTTTAGGAAACCATGATTCAAGTAGCCTTTAACTCACACAAATTTTATCTTTTTATGAAGTGTGGTTTCATGGAATTTGAAAATAAAGCCAGTTCCCGTTAAATGAGCAACCGTTTGAGAGCTTGTGTGATATGCTTCACCACCGTTGCGTGCTCAGGCATCCGCGTCCAGACTTATCCTTCCTTTTATCTGAAGTATTTGTTTTGTTTGCGAATAGGCCTGATCCAGGGAGCAACCTCTGATGCTGGTTTCTGGTCGGGGCACAGGAGCTACGAGAGAGCGACTTACAGAGTTTGAGACGATTTCAACAGAGTGAAAAGCTTGCTAAAAGTTGAAGCTGATGTGGTTTGGATCGAGTTCCGTTTTCATAGGCACTATTCAATAAATTCCATAGGTAGTTATTCGCTCGAAGCATATTCGGAAGATTTTTACACAGGAACTTCTCTTTCGTTTTGAGGGTGTACATTCGCCATGCCGATTGTGCATTCTTGCGCACCCGCTGTTACTGATCGCTGTTGAAATGGCATTTTATTTCCTACCTTTCTGAACATTTTGGTTATAAGGCTGCTACAATACTTTCAACAGACTGCCTCGTAGACTATTCTGTCGAAATTTAAGTACATTTAAAAAAAGTCATCTATATAGGTACAGAAAAGTCGTGAGCCTTCAAATGATAGCCTAAATGAGAATTTTACTTAGAGCACAAATGCTTACGTAAAGTTAACCTTTAACGGGTTATTCACTCTCATTTGTGGGACTGTGTTATCCCCAAAACATTCAAATAGGACAAAGGTACTACGACAATACATTTCAATTTATAATATAAAATCTCGACTCCTAGTTTCCAGCAAACCTACTGGAAACAGAACCTTTATTGCTGTCCGAGAGAATTATATGTCTATTATTTTTAGCAGTCAACGAGCTAAATGTCCGTGACTTGGTCGCACAAAACCCTGTGTGAAACCTTGAAAATGTCTTGCAGGACTGACTGACTAACTGACCTGTTGTCGTTGTGCTAGTGAAGGTGCGGACTCTACACCGAGAGTCAGATGCAAAATGAACTGTCATTGTTCCGTCTTGCGATCGCGGTATGTGGTTTGCTTCACTGCCTTACCCGGCTGGGTCCTCAAGTATTCCTAGCCTCACGTTTGGTTTTGCCTCTCAGAAGTTGCAAGATACGTCATAAAAAAATCATTCCACCCTTGGCAATAGTTTTTGAGTGGCAATTGCTGCTTACTGCTGTTAGAAAATTTAGTTTATCTTCCTTTAGCCCTATATTACCACCGGTCAGGCATTACAAGCTGACCTTTCCTCTGTACCCTGAGTTGGGTTCACATAGTACGTTCTTGCTAAAAAAAAAACATCTTATATCACTTATAAAAGCCCAAAACAGCTTACAGATAAAGGGTGGATAACGTTTCATAAAGTCTTTAAATGAAAACTTTAGTTAGGCAGAATAGGCACCGATCGCCTCAAAAACTGGAGTCTACCTCCACAAGGTATTGGAAGTCGTTGGACTTAGTCCTCTTCACGGCTTCCAAACGTTGGAAAAGTTCACGGCAGAGTCTTGGGGAGAGGCCTTCGTGTTCTGGGTCACCTGGTTTGCCCATCATGGTGTAGGACTTGCCAGATCCCGTCTGGCCGTACGCGAAGACACAAACGTTGTAGCCCTCTATGGCGTGCGCCAGCGCCTCAGCACCCATGTCCTCGAACACTCGACGCTGACCGGCAAACCGATCATCCGAGGTCTACAAGGAAGCGGTACACGACAATCCAAAATAACATGTTTTTAAGAGTCTCTTCAAGCATAAGGCCTACTGACTCTTTGGAAGAGGGAATAGAATGAAATTCGCCTGTTCTTTCTGCATATTTTTAGCAGAAAAATTCGTTTCCATTAAATCACTTCATCGGAGTTGACACCATTTAAACAACTGTGTTTCGAGTTCGCAATCATTCATTCCTGAACCTGCGAAGACTTCAAAAGTTATGCAAATGTTAGCGTTTATTGACTGTTTGCCAGTTGATCCATCCCAGAGACATGAATGGAAGAGGGGAATCGTTACGGGAAATTGCGAATAGATATTGATTTAGGCAGGCTCTTTATCACGAGTAACCAATCTGGGAGACACTGGTCAGGAGTCCTGGGATCCAGTGAGATCCTTACCACATTAGTGAGTGTTACGCACTTGTTTGGCTTGTTTATGTACCTCACTGCACAAGGCATATGATGTACTGATGATCGGTACTGACCGTGAAACAGCTGTCTGCGTCTTGCCTGTTGCACTCTTTAGCAACATTTTTGTGCTATATATATGGTATGTGTCCTATGACACAACGTTCGTTATCGCCGGTAGGTAACTGGCGGGCGGAAAAATGGGATCGAGTGAGATCCTACCACATTAGTGAGTGTTACGCACTTGTTTGGCTTGTTTATGTACGTCACTGCACAAGGCATATGATGTACTGATGATCGGTATTGACCGTGAAACAGCTGTCTGCGTCTTGCCTGTTGCACTTTTTAGCAACATATTTAGATATATATATATATATATATATATATATATATATATATATATATATATATATATATATATATATATATATATATATGGCAAAAGACGTTATACCGTACTTCCGACATAGATACTAGCTTAAAAGCCCAGACACGTGTTTTCGCCGATGTTTCTGCTGCTGTGTGACACAGCAACGAGGGGTTCGGCTCCTCAGTGGGTCCCCAGCGTTCTCTATGCGGTTTCTGGTATATGGACTCCAGAGAATAATCGGGTAAATAATTTCTGAAATTATTAAGTGCAGGACATGGAGTCAGGTGATTCGGACATGACTTTTTAGGGTCAGACCCGAAATTTCAATGAACATTTGGGTCGAAGACAATCAACCACTGTGGAATAACCACGTAATGCCCATTCTACAAACAAGTAGTACTACAAGTAGTATGAATCTTATATGGCAAAGACGTTATACCGTACTTCCGACATAGATACTAGCTCAAAAGCCCAGACACGTGTTTTCGCCGATGTTTCTGCTGCTGTGTGACACAGCAACGAGGGTTCGGCTCCTCAGTGGGTCCCCCAGCGTTCTCTATGCGGTTTTTGGTATATGGACTCCAGAGAATAATCGGGTAAATAATTTCTGAAATTATTAAGTGCAGGACATGGAGTCAGGTGATTCGGACATGACTTTTTAGGGTCAGACCCGAAATTTCAATGAACATTTGGGTCGAAGACAATCAACCACTGTGGAATAACCACGTAATGCCCATTCTACAAACAAGTAGTACTACAAGTAGTATGAATCTTATATGGCAAAGACGTTATACCGTACTTCCGACATAGATACTAGCTCAAAAGCCCAGACACGTGTTTCGCCGATGTTTCTGCTGCTGTGTGACACAGCAACGAGGGGTTCGGCTCCTCAGTGGGTCCCCCAGCGTTCTCTATGCGGTTTCTGGTATATGGACTCCAGAGAATAATCGGGTAAATAATTTCTGAAATTATTAAGTGCAGGACATGGAGTCAGGTGCTTCGGACATGACTTTTGTAGGGTCAGACCCGAAATTTCAAAAAACATTTGGGTCGAAGACAATCAACCACTGTGGAATAACCACGTAATGCCCATTCTTCAAACAAGTAGTACTACAAGTAGTATGAATCTTATATGGCAAAGACGTTATACCTTACTTCCGACATAGATACTAGCTAAAAGCCCAGACACGTGTTTCGCCGATGTTTCTGCTGCTGTGTGACACCGCAACGAGGGGTTCGGCTCCTCAGTGGGTCCCCCAGCGTTCTCTATGCGGTTTCTGGTATATGGACTCCAGAGAATAATCGGGTAAATAATTTCTGAAATTATTAAGTGCAGGACATGGAGTCAGGTGATTCGGACATGACTTTGTATCTTTGACTAGTTCCTACGTCAGAAGTACGGTATAACGCGTATGCCATATAATATTCATACTACTTGTAGTACTACTTGTTTGTAGAATGGGCATTACGTGGTTATTCCACAGTGGTTGATTGTCTTCGACCCAAATGTTCATTGGCATTTCGGGTCTGACCCTAAAAAGTCATGTCTAAATCACCTGACTCCATGTCCTGCACTTTATAATTTTAGAAATTATCCCCCCGATATATATATATATATATATATATATATATATATATATATATATATAAAATGAAGAAAGACGGCTCGACGGAAAATTGAGGTTTACTCGTGAATTTTCAAGTTGGTTACACCAACCCGTCGTCAGACGAAATGAGAAGTGAGAGTTGGGATTGTCACGCTGGAGGGTTTAGGGGGCCGTGAATCCTGTTACGATAGCTGTCGCATGTAAGGGGAGGGGTGCTAGAGTTTTGATAGCAAGTCACGTGACGGTGCTGCCCACAAACGAAGCTGCGTTCGAGCTCTTTTTCACCGCGCCTTCCGGTACTGTAACAGCAAGAATCTACTTAAAAAGAATTTGCCTATTTATACCAAGTTTTCCGATCTAACGGATATCCGATGAGCTTCGTGAAAAACTGTCTTCGATGTCACAGGCAACCACAATATCAGAGCTCTAATGGAGAAGTAGTACCGAGGAAATTCGTTTTATTTCCATTCATGCAGGGCATTTCGAAAACGATCGCCTGACAATTAGACCAATTTGGTATCTGCATCGCTCACAAGGCAGCGTCCTCCCTGCGGGCAGCACTATCACGTGTTAAGAATCCCGTACCCAAAGAGCAACAAACCAATGTTATTTACTGCATTCCATGTACGAATTGTTCTTGCGCTTACGTAGGCCATACAGGCCGACGACTCGGGACCTGCATAAACGAACACAAACTGGCCATCCGCCGACGCGATCCCTTGTCTCTCGTGTTTGCGCATGCCGTTGATTGCGACCACAGCTTCAATTGAGAGGGAACTGAAGTGGTCGCCATGGCTAGCACCAAACAGGCACGCGAATTCCTCGAAAGCTTGGCACTCCGGCACAAACAGTATCAACCGCCACGTCGATCTGGATGCGCATTACGAAGGTCTGCGTGCACGGTCCACTGACTTGCGCCCACCTTAAAATCAACAACTGCTTATCTGTGCCCAGCCAAGTGTAACCTCGCTGGCTCTGCATCTCCCGCCACGTGACTGGCTATCAAAAACTCTAGCACCCTCCCCTTACATGCGACAGCTATCGTAACAGGATTCACGGCCGCCCAAAACCCCCATGGCGTCAGTCTGTCGACGTAACCTCTCTGCCCCTAAACCCTCCAGCGTGACAATCCCAACTCCTCATTTCGTGTGACGAAGGGTTGGTGTAACCAGCTTGAAAATTCCCGAGTAAACCTCGAATTTCTGACGAGCCTTCTTTCTTCATATATATATATATATATATATATATAGCATAGCGTATAGCATAGCGTATAGCATAGTCGCATAGCGACGTGTAGCATATGTTGATAATATGGATAGTATATATATATATATATATATATATATATATATATATATATATATATATGAGAGAGAGAGAGAGAGAGAGAAATAGAGAGAGAGATCAGAGATAAACTGCTTTCCGAGCTGATTAATGAAAAGAGGAAGGGGTTCTTCGGAAAATGCGAGTAGTACGACTGGCATTTTCTGAAGATATCCCTTCCTATTTCAAAATATATATATATTGCTAATTGAAGTGAAAATGCGCGTCCTCGGGCATAAATCAGAAGAAGAGGCGATCACGGGAACAATAGGTTTAATAATCTGACGTTTCAAAATCAAACAAGATTCCACCGTCAGAGGTAGGTTCAGTACGGTGCCACACAGTATTTATGGGTTCTGAACATGCTGGCTCTACAGCTATTCGTGCAGGATGCACTGCGGGGGGGTGTGGAGAGTTAATTTCTGTCCTGTTGGTCATTGATTTTTTTTCTCCCTCGCCTCGCCTGGGGGCTGTGTCGGGATGGCAAGTGTTATTGACCTCGTCTGCATTGCCTGCGTTTGTTGTCCCAGACCCGCATGTCTGTTTCTCGTCCCTCGTTTGTATCTGTCCGTGCACTTCTCATCGTTGGTTGCTGAGTCTTTGCCGGTGTCTCCGTTCCTATCGGGTTGGAGACACCCATAATCGGTTTTTGTGCGCAAACTATGTTCACCTGCGTCCACGTTCATGCCTGGCCGGAGGTTTTGCTGATTTGCGTTCTCCGCAGTTAACCCATCGAATGTGTTGGTGTGTGGCATAGGTTCACTCATACATGTGTTCTGGCTCGTTATGCGTTTTCTTGCGACCGTGAACAGTCTGACTTCTTGCCTGCGACTCTGTTGATTGAGTCGCACTCGTAAGGCCTGGAAGGCCGCCGGGAAAATCGTACAACGGTTAATGGAAGAAGGTACGGTGTGCCAGGCTTCGAGCGTTTCTCTGGCTGTTTGGTCGATACCTCGACCTAGGATTTCGGCATCCTGGGAAGAAAAGGTTTGTCCAGAGGCCGCACAGTGTTCCGCCACCAACGAGAGCTGATCCGTTCTTCTAACGGCCCTTGCGTGCTCACTCGTGTGGGTCTGTAGTCTCTTACCGGTCTCTCCGACATAGTTCGCCTCACAGGAACCGCACTGAACACGATAGACGACGTTCACCGTTTCGCCGCGTGGCAGGGGGGCCTTGGGTTTCATGACCAGACGTCTTATTGTCGGTATATAGAAAGGCCACCAACACACGTCAAGTCCTCAGTTACCAAAGTAACCACCCATTGTGCCACAAACGTAGCTGCGTACGGACGACTTTACAAAGGGGTGGAAACTCATTGTAGCGAGAAAGGCGACAAAGCAGCTGAGCTCCATTATCTTCAACGAATGTTCACCTCCAACGGTTATCCTCTTAGCTTCATAGAACGAAGCAGATAACCGAGGCAAGTTATAAGACCAGTGATAGAACCACCGAAAGTGTGGCGGGCAATGCCATATATCGAGAACGTATCTGAAGTTGTTGCTCGTCTCTTTACAACCACTGGGGATCGGCGTCGCCCACAAAACCTGAGGCGACAATAAGACGTCTGGTCATGCCAGACCCAAGGCCCCCTGCCACGCGGCGAAACGGCGAACGTCGTCTATCGTGTTCAGTGCGGTTCCTGCAGGCGAACTATGTCGGAG
>WEDG01012002.1:0-22056 GCA_017591395.1 Schistocephalus solidus | reverse complement strand
GGCTTGTTTATGTACCTCACTGCACAAGGCATATGATGTACTGATGATCGGTAATGACCGTGAAACAGCTGTCTGCGTCTTGCCTGTTGCACTCTTAGCAACATATTTTGTGCTATATATATATGTATATATATATATATATATATATATATATATATATATATATTAGTAGCCATTATCTGACTGCCTGCGAGAACTTGAGATTTGACCCCAAGGCTTGACGGGATAAGCATGTTCCGTAAATTAATCAATGAGCGCCACCTTCTCAATGATATTCCCGATCACTATAAACAGGAATACGAGCATCGTGGCTCATTGGTAGAATGTTATTCTCCATGATCAAAGGTCGCGGGTTCGAATCTCAGGTGACCCACACATGGAATTGGGTAAGACTGGAAAATGAAGACCAATAAGCCAAAAATGACTATTCCGCTATCCCTGGTGTTTGTCGGGACTCCATTAGTTGCATGAATAAAAAACAATTCGTTGGTTATCCATTACGCCATTCCAAGGAAAATAGATTAAAAAGGGTACATTGAAGTCGTTGTGTACCTTCAATGCCTGAGGAGAGTTCAATAAACGTGCACATTGCATCTCTTTCTAAAGCCACACCCACACCATATGACGCGCCCACCACTTCCGCTCCAATTGGTCTCTAAAAATAGTCCATGTTTATGCATTACTCAGAATAGACGGTACTCTAGCCTGTTCTTTCTGATGGGCGTAAAGGGTGGCCATCGGCTGACAACCCTGCATTCCCCATACGCTCCCGCGGTTACACACTGCGCGCATACATTAGACTCCGTTCATTCTTATGGAGGTCAGATTGTGGGGGTGGGGGAAAGAGTGAGGTCAACAGCTCAGTGCCATTTCCTCACTATAAACAATCTGACGCGCTTGAAACTATCACGGTGTGCTAAAAGCCGTGGCTTGGAAGGTTGTCAATGGACGGGATAACTCGGACCGCGTGGTCAGTCCAATATGTGTTTTGTGTGTAGTGGCTGACTGGCGGACTTAGAGTCAGGCTGCAATGGCTCCTTCTTAATGTGGCCTTTATGACATTCCCACTCCATGGGATCTGAGTCAGGTGTGGTGGTACACCCAGGGGCGGCTCCGGCCGCGCTAGCCACCTGTACCTTCTTCCATGTCCGGTATTCTTGACTCTATCTTGACACCGGGCTCAGGTTGGGGAGGAGGAGAGAGTGCGGTAGCTGCAGCGCAAGGCTACTATCACTTTAAACTTATTCACGCGCAAGTCACCGTCCCTGCACCACCTGGTGTGGAGCATACGGTTGACATCGTCGGAATACGACGGTCGAACTGTCGTGTATGCGTGGAGTGGTTCACTGGCGGACTGATATTCAGACTGCAATGGCTCATGCTTAATGTGGCCTCTATGGCACTCCCACTCAGCTGGGCTCCAAACCAGGTGTGGCGGCACGCTTAGGGGCGGCTCTGGCCGTACCAGCCACCTGCGCCCTCTCCTGCCTTCGGTCTTATTTACTTGGTCATTACTTCGGGCTCAGGTGGGGGAGGAGGAGGGAGCGCGGTAGATGCAGCGCAAGTCTAGTACCACTAAAATTGAATTCAAGTGCATGTCACTTTGCCGACCGTGCAGTGGGGCACATAGTGTATATCGTCCGAATTGATGGTTGAAATTTCACCCAAGATGTTAAACTTGAGCTTTTTTTAGCTCCCTCGAGATGACCCTCTGAACATGAATCTAATGCAGTTTGCCACAGGTAAAGGTAGCCTTGTGCTAATTCTAGGGAGGGTAACTATTTCCGAGTCCCAGTCCTAACACTAACCATAACCCCATTAATAAATCCAACCCCGATCCTAACAGCCCCTAAAATTTAGCGTAAAGTGGTTCTACTTAGAGCCGTGCCCTACTGTTAAGTCTTCAGCATGAAATCGGCAAAACGCGTGCCTGAGCTTTTACTCGGGCTATACCTGAGTAATCAATTTATTCACACAGGAGTCAGTTATCGTTGCCTTGCCCGGGCTGAGAACCGATCAGCAAGTAATTACTTCAGCAGACTGCCATACGGATGAGCCTGCTCGGGAGGTCAACTATCATCCAAGAACTCCCTTCATCTCCTTTGCCTGTCACAGTGGATTTACATCTACCTGTGCTCATAAGCAGACCCCACCCAATGCTTGTAAGAAGTATTTTTTTGGATGCAAATGTCAGATGCAGAGAAGCCGATAAAATGGAAACTTACACGTTTATTAGAAAGGAAGGAGCAGTTGTAGGTCTCACTGGGGTTTGTTTTTTTCAAGCATTGTCACTGGCATTGGGCTGTCCGGCAGTTTAAGAATCATCCCTTAATCTTATATTAGTATTTCTTTCAAATAGTGCTCACAGAAGAGTGGAAATCATTATTCGAACCCCAGTTTCTGCAAACGTGGGGTTTTGTTTGGGTGACTCATGAGTGTTCATAATTCATAAATGGCCACCCTTGTCCCTCAATTTTCTTTCATTCATCCTTATTGAGTCCTCCTCGAACACCTGCGAAGGCCCTCGACTTAACTTCGAGATGCAATGGAACGAACATGTCCCGTAGCTTGATCTGTAGAGATGCTTCCCATGACCTTTATTCTTTATTTACAACATAACGTTTGAGGTGGCCAGATATACTTTTACCCCTCGCATAAGATGGATGAAATTAAAGTAGTTTCTAAATCTCCCCCTGAGGAGACGGAGTCAGAAGACAGCATGCATTGTGATGGTAGATGCAGAAACAGGCTGACAAGAAGCAAATGAATCGGTTCTGTGGCTACTGGAGAAGCGAGCAATATCAGCGAAGTACCAGATATCGATCGATATCAAGTCTAAAGCTCAACCGGCGCAGATCCATAATTACATCCTTAAAATAAAATTTATGCCCAAGTCGAGCTGTCACCTTCTGCATTCCTTTTTTGCATTTTTGATCTTTATTTCGTTCTAACGGAGTGTTCATTAGAGTTGTCAGGACGAATAGCTATTCATCGATACCAAAATTTGGCCCTTATAAACGTCCATCCTCATCGTTCAATTTCAAAAACTGAACTATTCGAAAACCCCCTTTTCTGAACACCAGCTTGACCAGTTCACTTTTTCTTAGCTTCCCAAAAGAAAAACTTTTCTCCTCTCTAGTTGCTAGCGATGGTGACTTAGGCAGAACTCTTTGGGATTGCACATCGGATCATACTTGATGTTCTTCGTGTCCCTATCTACAGTTAAGCTTATCAAAATGAACAGGTGATCACCTTAGCGTAGGATATAGCTCAATGGGAAAGTGATCTACAAGAGCCATTGGTGCTTATTAATAACAATCAAGTATGATAAAATGTCCAGTAGTTTAGACTTCGTGTCTATATCTGTGTTTTTGCGGGTTCTTCGTCAGCTTGCAGACTAAGCTGGAGTTCAGACAATAAAACAAAAAATACTGGAATGACCGTTTCTGACATGCCGGTCATCACCAGTCAGCCTGAGGTCTGAACATGGGCACTCAGCAGGTAGGCTGCCTGTGCAAACTAACACATGCAAAGTGCCGAAATTTACGAATGGTTGATAATCATTTTCTAACCGACATCAACGTATGTTTCAAAGCTTTAAAATATTGATGAAAAACCTTAAGTGAATTTAAAACTTAAAGGATATGTGAAAATTAATATTATTTTAGTGGAGGAATTGGACAGATTTTAATAATTCAAAAGACCCAATTGTGAAAACTTGGCGGCCTCGGTGGGATTGGAGCCCACGCCAGAAATGGGAAGGCTTTAGTACAGCCAACGCTCTAGCCAACTGAGCTATGAGGCCCCACCAGGAGCCGTGAGTTTAATCGCACTTGGGTCAAGTCACCCGCCCAGCCTACTGCAACGTATGGAGTCCACCAATTCTGATACAGTAAGCTGACTACCCAAGCAGGATTTCCTAAGCAATCAATCTAGAATCCACCAGATGACTACCAGATTACTTGACCCAAGTGTGATTAAACTTACAGCTCCTGGTGGGGGCCTCGTATCTCAGTTGGCTAGAGGGTTGGCTGTAATAATATTATTTGTTGAGAAATATAAACTTGTTGAAAAAGCGCTTAATTCTGAAAATATGAAAAACTGTCAAATTTCTCTATAGGTCTTTCTGGTATTGGATTAAAATCAGTTTCAGATAGTCTTTGAGATACTGGTGAATATTTTACTGTTTTCAATCGAGTTGCAGTAACCTTAGGTCCCACTTTATGTGTTTATAAATGCCTTTAAAATAAATTAGTTCTGAAAAGCATTTACCGATATAGTGAACTTTTGAGTATGCCTTCTAATGGTAATGGCCGTTTGCGTTATATATGTAGATTCACTCGAACATGAAAACTCGCTTCCGATAAAAATGAACTTCTACAACAAATTCGACAAGCATTATGCCTAAGGCCCATTAAAAATGTTTTATAATAATTGGTCTCCTGAAAAGAGCTTTAATTAGATACTTCGATTACGAATATATGCGGGTTTTACATTTTTACAAGGTGACAATGTGACTTCCCTGAGAATAAGCGGTACATATTCGGCCGAAAATAAAATAACTCCCTTTTCTCTTTATACTGGAACGTTTTTTGCCAAATTCATTTATTTTAATGCCTCTTTCAACAGAGTATCCGACTATAAACTAAGATTTTGTATAAACTGCTAATCTTTTTTCCATTTAGTTTCAATATTCCGAATAAGCGGAAACCATATTATACGAAAACGTATCTTATCGCATACTTCCTTTTTAACATATGTGTTTCTGTAGTCCGTCTCCGCAGTATTTTGATATTTATTGTGTAAACGGTTTTCATTTTCACCGTAGTAAAACAAAATGCTCGGAAACAAGTGTATTCCTGCGTCTTGTGGCAAGAATGAATCAGCAATTTGCACAAAATAATTTCTCGAGCTGAATTCTTCGCTTGATTTTGGTAGACAATGCGATTACTCACATTTGTCTTCACCTGAGTTTCATTTAATTAAGATCAAAATTTCCGGTTCCGAAAGGGATTTATTTGAAGCCTTTCTTGCTTAAATTAAGGTTCTTTTAACACACAATCTATAAAAAGATGGAATTTGCTCTGCGATAGTAAATAGCATATGGAATTTCTGGGATGTCCGACAACCTCCGATTTTGCGTAAATCCGCCAATATTGAAGCTCAAACATGCTGTGATTTTTAGTAAAAGGCTTACCGAGCCTCAACTCCACTCAACAAACCCAAATAACAAGACCAAATGAACGCTATACTGCTCAATCAAATTTTGATCTCACATTGCATGAGTTAGGTCACCTACTGTACAATGGCCTGAACTTCCGCTCTTGTCTACACAGAATTATTAGGAAAATTCTTCCCCATTTCTTGTTCCTTGTTGCGCTGTTGGGGAAACGAGGAGAAAATGATTAACACTTGCGAGGGGGCCAAAGCAGGTTGCTTTTAAATTATTCATTCATCGGAAGCAAGCCTCGATTCCAAGATCAGTCAGCGTAGTCCTCAATCGACGGTTTCTGTTGAAGCCTCCGACTGGCTTTAGTATATTGTCTTTTTACTGTCATAAATAATTGCTTTATTAGTTTCGCTGCTTTTTGGTCGGCTTTCCCTTATTCTGACCGAAAAGGAGGTCACTCTAGAACTTTCCAATCCACAAAATTGCTGGAAAAAGGCAGCTCTTGCAATTTCTAACGACTGGATTTTTGAGGATCTCAACCGCTTCCTGTAGTCACTGCCTTTTCCTCATTGGTCTATTTCCTTGCAGCCTACTCTCTAGGGCCTGTAGTAATTACGAGTGGTACTTAAGTGAAACCGTTTTTATGAAAGAAAACTATACGAGCCGGACTCCCCGCAGCTGTGTCAAGCAGCGGCAGATTACCGGTGATACACGTGTCTGGGCTTTTAGCTAGTGCCTGTGCTGTATATATATTGCCACTGTTACCCCTATATATATATATATATATATATGGATATAGGAGAAAATACGGACCCCAGGTGTTGAAATGGAAGGAGAAGATAAGGCGATCTCTGGGGTAGAAGGTATACTTGTCTGACGTTTCACACTCATACTCGAGCGCATCATCGGAGATATATATATATATATATATATATATATATATATATATATATATATATTGACAGTTGACAGTTTAATGACTGTTGTGGGGTGATCCCGCTGTGGCTGATGGAAGTCGGCCCAGATATTCATCTCAATTTTTAGTCTACGCTTATAAACCTTCCAATATACTGATTTCCCCCAAGTTAGCGAGTAATTTCTGAGGAAATTAAACAGTAGCAAACTTTACATTATATTTTATTCAACTTATTATCTGTTGACAATTATAATCTTTTCCCCATGTTTCTGGTAATAAATGAAATCAGCGATAGAAAAACTGTCAATATTTTGAAGCAATCCGTTGATCGAACCAATTCTTGACTTCAACATTGGCACTTCAGCTCTGCTAAGTGACGTCGTGTTCTACCGACGGAAAAAATAATAAGCTGATGGAGAAGTGTCCGGTGAAAACCGTGTGTAAGGTAGGACTTTGCCACGAAGTGCTTCCAAAGTTTTATTCGCTCGTTTTGTGACATGGGACTTAGCGTTGTAATGCTGCCAAATAATCTTCTCAAATTCTGCCCTTTTTGTCTTCAGTGCTTGCCTCAAGTGGATTAATTGTTTTTTATATCGCTTAAAAGTAACAGTTTCAGATGGTTTCAGCAAAACATAGTGTACCAGTCTCTTTTTAGTTCCGCCAGGTGCATGACCTTATTTTTTCCAGCATATTTTGTTTTCATGTTGATTTTGGTAGTCGGCCATGCGCTATCTAAGCCATTTTATGCTAAGGATTATGAAAAATGACCCATTTGTATCCATCCCTCAACATTTAATGTAAAAATGATTGTCTCAAAAGCAATATTGAATACCTCGGTTTCGCGGCAATTATTTTTATCTTTTTGTATTTTAGCAGTACCCAAATTCCCCACTTTTGTACCACTTCCAATGGATCTGTCTCCTTTTAATATTTCGGAAATTTCTGTAAGCGTTTCAAATGGATCGTGATTGATTAACGCTTCTTTTTCAAATTTTTCCGGCTGTCGCGTACGTTCATTAGTTTCTATATCAAAATCGCTCCTTTTAAAGCGTCCAAACTACTTTCAAAATAATATTTCATTGACCGAGAGCACGCTCATTATATGCTTCCTCAACAAAAAATGCTTTTTAGTTACCATTTTTCGAAGTAAAGCAAAAATTAAGGCCTTTGGCGTACAGAGGGGCTGACCTGGTAACACCAGCCATTACCTTCTCCTAGAAAGGATGAAACACAGGGAAATATGCATAAATTACCGAACAAATATTTAATCGATCGAAAAAAACCCTTATTAATAATCAACGTCTTTCAATTCATTGACGATAGAAAAGAAGAATTGAAAGTATTCGTATGTTGACTATAAATAACAATTTTCTCAAGAAAAACGGAAATGAAGAAAGTGCAAAAACATGTTAGGGCTGAGTAAACTCAATTTTTTGAAGGCAATAAAGTCTGTCCAGGCAAATATCTGAGTAAATAAAACAACGAATGTGCCGAAGTATTTAAGGATTTTGTGATAATAGTCCTACATCTCCAAGAATTAGTGTTATATTGACTATTGTAACATGTCAAAAGCTTGGTGTTTGCTTATGTGTTGCAATTTATCGTTATGTGAATTCGATAAACCGTTTTTTTATTGAGATGTGATTGACTACGTTGAAAAGGTTTTCGATTGGTTTCAAGGATACGGACATCATGGGATTAAAATTACTCAAACGCTCTCATGTCAATTGGCCGGTTAGCTTCGAAGAAATTCGAATCTAATTAACAGATGCAAGCATGCATAAGCATTCTATTTTCTGGGTCTCAAGGGAATTTTTTCTTTCATATATATCCTGTGTGCTTTCTGCCGAGACCGGAATCTCTTGAATTGCACAGTATTCATGAAAGGTTAGAGAGTAATTTGTGGTTTTCTGTCTTCTCAAGCGATTATCTAACTTGAGACGTACTACGATTTCTGTCTATCAAACTCTTGAAGACTTGTAGCTTAGTAGAAGACTTTTGAGCATTTTTTGTGGTACAGATGACAGTTTACTCGTCGAAGAAAACGAACTTCGACAACAACGCCCTTTAGAGAGAGAGAGAGAGCTACGCTTTATTTTGAAAGGAAAATTCCAAAACTTTCAGCAAAAGATTTCCTCCATTCACAGTGAAGTAGGTTTGGATCCCCAACCACACAAAACCGGAGGATCACAAAAAAATTGCCGAAGAATGCATTTATTGATATCATGAAGAATCGTCCTTGACTGCGTCGCAAATATCGACCAAATTGGACTTCCTTCAAAACGGTGCCAGTTTTGTGCGCTGATGACCTTATTTTTTTGTTCAAATAAAAAAATAGGATTTAAATGGTATTGGGTATATAATGGGTTAAATAGGCCAACTGGGGTACATATAAGGAGATTCACATGCGAATGGAGAGCAGAAATTATGGCGGCTCAATTTACAAAGCCCGCCTTAAGATTAAAATGCTAATGACTAATCAAGGAATCTTCTTAACAAGCCATCTCTTTAAAAGTACGCTGGTTTGGTATTTTGCTGATGAAAGTCCACGTACTTCACATTTTACTATGCAAAATCGGTTAAAAGTTGGAAATTTGTCCGTGAAAGTTATTAAGAAGTACATTGCAGAAAACAACCAAAATACCTTTTTCCTTTTAGTAAAACGGTTTTTATCACATTTCCGTTCTTCTCCGCTCCATTATTCGATCATTAAGAAAGTAGCTAGTGACTTTAAAAAAAATCCCTAATGATTTCCGAAGCAACCAGTCCTGTGCCATGGATCTTTAAATTGTGTATTGGTAGGAGCTAGACCGCATAGAAAGCATCTTACCGGTCTGACGATGGATGAACAAATAAAGATGCTTGCCAAACTGGCTGTTGAATCGAAACAGGGAAATTTTCGCCGAGATATGCTCAAAAGTTAAAATGGCCGTCGTAGTTACTTACGGAATAATGGCATATGCCTGGAAATTATGCTGTTGATAGCTTTTTGGCTTTATTTTTGCTTTTTTTACAGATCAGCATTTTCAACCCAAATAGCGACCGCCATTGCCCGCCCGGTGATGACTACATACAGCTGTATTCATGTGAGGTGGTCAATCTGTCGGTCAATTGAGTTCCCATTGGAGGTGTCAGCTATAAACACCTGGGGATTTGTCCTGGTGCTGAGCCGGGCAGTTATCTTCAAGGATACGGCAAGGAAAGTTTGGTTCCTTTCAAGCGTGTTAAAAACCGTTTGGGATAATTGATATCTCCATCAAACGGCCAATCTGTGTTCACATTCTGCGTGAAACCAGTTTTTGCCTGGTCTGGCCAAACAGGGCAATGGATACAAAAAACCAACCGGAATTGCTCCCCGGGAGTTAATCAGTTTTTTTCCTTTTTGCCTGCTGGTTTAAGTTCAGTCGCTTGCGTGAAATTCGGTGACCCGTTCCGTAAGCAAGCTGAAGCTCGCGACATTTTATTTAGACCGGCAGGATAATGTCCACACTAAGGGCTGCCAAGCGGTTCCGATGTTTGAGATGAGATTTAAGGCACAGCGGGGAGATATAATATCATAACTGTCGTCCGGCAAGTCACGAGATAAAACCTGCTTAATTTTTGATTAGGTTCTCTACTAGCTAGTCAGGATGTTAGGTTTGGCAGGTGGGGAACCTCGTAGCAACTTCTGCCAAAATTACCCCTAGAAATAATTTGTGAGCAAAGTTGCAGCAACTGAGCGTCGTCGCAAAGGATTTACACCTGCTGAAACCAATCACCACTTAAAATTAATGCAAGTGACTGAGGTGAGAATAAACCGACAACCCCGATGGAGTACGAGGCAACTGCAACAAGACTAACACTTAAGTATAGTCGATACTCTAAGCACCTTAGATTCGGGCCCCCACCAGAAGCTCTGTGGATAATCGTATTTTGGCTCGAGTTACCCATCCAGCATACTGCAACGTATGGACTCCACTATCTCCGGTTGTAATCTGACTGCCCCAGCGGGTTTTCTTCGGCGGCAAATCTAAGATTCACCAGGTGACTAGCGGGCACATCGAATGATAGCGCGTTTGTGCCTAGTCTGTAGTTTGAGTGGGCAACTTAATCTAGTTAGATCTCACAGCTTCCGTGTTGGAACTCGTAGCTCAGCTGGTTGGAGCGCTGGCCTGAATGGCTCTCTGAATTTTCGCAAACCGTGCGCCATCCAGCCGGCTATAGCAGTTAATCCGGCCAATTGTTAATTTTCTGCATAAAATCCCAATAATTTCAGTTAGTCTTGTTAATTTGGAGGACGAAAATTGTCGGTTAGTTTGCACAGCCGGCTAACGCAGCATCGGTAATCTGGATGCAAAATGCTTGATGACAATTCCAAATAGCATGCGACTCCATCTTGCAGCAAGCGTTTGTCAGTTGGATGTGTTTTCTATTTTCCGTGGACTGCAGTATCACTCGAAAATTGGTTTGGTCAAACAGCTTTATTCTGCCTTCTCATTTGTTTTATCCATCTTTGCTTTTTCCCAAGTTGCGCAAATATCTGTCAAATCAACTTTCTCTTTATTGGTTACTTAAAGCGTTTTCGCACTGTAAATCATAAAATCCTCTGTCTTTTCAGTTGAATTTATTGTTTTCCTTCACCCTAGATGTTTATGAAATTGCACGCTTCAACTAAGGCTATTACTCTGATCAAGTAATCAAATTAAATGAAGCAGTTTCCCCGGTACGACGTTAAAGCAAACGAGTAGAGCAGAATTTATTGGACCCAAAAAATTGCGTCACAGCTCATCAGCCGTATCCTGTCACTGTATAACATAGAGAACGAATGAGAAAATACAGCAGCTTTGAATGCATACAGAAAAATCGATGCAGAACAGAAAGGTCATGTTTTAGTGTTGTTAAGGTTAACCAAAAAAAGTTCTTACTACCGACTTATATAGCGTGAATCTGCACTATAAATTCCATCCGCCAATCCAAAGATGAACAGCAGCATAAAGACTGGCAGTTATGTAAAATTGGTATTAAAATCTTAAAACCTGCTTATCAAAAACGCAGGCTGTGTGGGGTGCTGAGCTGCATCCTTAGGTGCAATGCCTTCAAATAATAAACACAGCTAAGAAAAAGGGTGAGATTGTTAAAGGCAAGTTAGTCTGGGACCTCGGCATGAGTTATCCAGGATTGTAGCTCCAGCAAGACGTGGTTAAGACTGAAGCCCTCTAAGTCTTCTATTTGCTTTTGAGTAAAAAAACTTCGCAAGTTGCCATAGAATACTGAGAGCCGTCAAAATATTGGCTGCTTTGAGTGTCCAGCAGTGCAATTAGGTCATCGACTTTGGTACTCCGAAGGATGGTGATTCCAAAAACGAATAATTTGTTCATGACGGTGTGGCGTTTGTCATTGGTGATGACTGATGATTCTGAATATTTACTACGGTTCTCATGTTCACGTCGCTCACCAAGCAGGATGTCTTCAAGTACTTCAGAAAACATGAGGAATTCAGGCAAGTATGCAACTCTTTGTCACTCCATTTTTTCCAACGAATTATTCTTAGTTTACTCTTTTATTCGTGACATGTACCAACATGTCATTTTGAAGTTATCATATCTCTCGGGAAAACGCTGGAGTTTTTTGTTGCGTCTGTTGCATTTACGGACAATGTGACTACCCCGTTGAAATAGGAAGATATTCGAGCATGTTTCAGTAGTGAGGGATATTGGAGCTCATTTTGGAATGGCAGAGCAGTTGCCCGGACCCGGTCAAGTCTCCAAATTTGACGATGCCGAAGTCATTTAGCGAGGTTGGAATTGTGTGGTTCGCGAGCCGTTTGATACATGATTAAATGGCCAGCATTTCGTCAACAAGCGCGTTGACTTCCTCCCTCTCTCCACCCCCCCCGCCCTATTACTCCTTGCTAAGACTTTGTTTGGGTAAAGTGAAGTCAATGTGCTATTTCATAAAATGCTGACCAAAATACCGAAATGTATTTCTGATTATAAAATCTTACTGAAAAAGTGTTGTAATATTACTTATCGCACCCCATAGTCCAAGGCTATTCCAGTCAGTTTAGAATTCCAGTTGCTGACGCCTACAAAAACTACACTATGCAAAATTGATTACATAAGAAGTACGAAAGTTCCATGGTTATTTTCGGTGGCCTAACAACTCCATGCATATTTAACAAAAATCAAGCATAAAATATCCTTTTTTCTGGATACAGATGCACAATACTGACAAGGGAGACTGAAAGGACCATTTCTGGCTTATTAGCCGTCGTCAGCCAGTCATACCCAACCCCAGGTGGTGCACCACCGGAGGATCGAACCCACGACCCGTTGGTCAGAAGTCTAACGCTCTAACCACTGAGCCATGGGCTCGTTATCTTGCTGGTTTAGATCGGGAACATTGACATTCTTTGATGAACACTCACCAATCACTAACAGAAGTCACTCGTCACGATCTGCATTGAGGCTCACCCTGGAGCCTCGCCAGCAGCCGTATAGCTTCTGCCTCTACTACTACGAGCCGCTATGCGACTGCTGGAGAGGCTCGAAAATGAGTCTCAAGACAGAACGGAATGAGTGAGTTCCGTTAGCGATCGGTGAACTTTCGTCAACAAGTATCCTTTCGTGTGCTTACTTGGTAACAAATTACCTCTTCTTTAAATTGCTTTTGCTACAGGTGACCGGAGAGAAACTTTTTTTCAAAATCTGGCATTTTGAAGGGATTGAAATATCTGGTGATTCTGCTGCACTATAATTTATATTGGAACCCTTTTTAAGTAGTCTTTTCAAATCGAAACCAAATTGCAGAATTTCGGTCAACATCTCCAGTCACGTTGGAACGCGCGAATCGAAACCAGTTCCAGGAACAGCACTGGTTAGCCAGACTGCCAAAGCATTATCATACCAACCGCCAAAAACGGTAATGAAATCACACCCGTTGATAACTTGGATGTGGACGATCAGGCCATTACCGCAGTGAGTAAAAGCATCAGCCATGAATGCCGAAGCTGTTAATTGTATTACATAATAGAGAACATAACTCATGCAAAATGAGAATTTTACTAAAGATGGATAAGCACTCGTAAACCGGCATCAACGTTTATAAAAAAGCTTTGAAATAATAATGAGCAACCCTGTGTGAATTTAAAACTTAAAAGAAATGTGAAAATTAATCTGACTTTGTTTAGAAATACTAACTTTTTAGAAAAGAGGCATATTCTGAAAACGTGAAGAATCGCTGTAAATGCGACAAATATAATTGTCGGGTGACGGCGTATGCATACCATTTTGTGCATATTAAGAGAATTATCCTTTCTTCAAATTTCTTGATAAATATGCCGGTATTAAATTACAATTAGTTTCAGATCGCTCTTTAAATACCGGGGAATATTTCACGATTTTTACTGTTATCAATTAATTGGCAATAAACTTTTATCCTGTTCCATGTATTTATCAAAACCTTCAAAATAAGATATTTTGTAAAAGCATTTACCGAAGTAGTGAGGTTTTGGATATTTCCTGTAACGTAGATGGTCATCTGCGTCATAATTGTAGATTCACCCGAACATGAAAACTCGTTGCCGAGAAAAATGAACGTCCACAACAAAAGTCCACAATTAATATGCCTAAGATCAATTTAAAATGTTTTATAATATGTTACCCCTTAACAAAGCGCTTAAATTAGCAATTTCACTGACAAATGAATGCGGACGTTACCCTTTTCCAAATTTAATCGAGGTAAAAATGTGGAAGTTTGATTGGTTTTGTGACTTGTCTGAAAATAAGTGACACATTTTCTGCTGCAAATAAAAGAACTCATCTTTCTTTTTATATTGGAGTATTTTTTCCTCCATTTGTTTTCGTAACTGCAAATAAACAACAGAGGTTCCGAATATATACTAAAATGTAGCAAAATTGCTTATCTTCTGTCCATTGAGTTTCTTAATTTGGGATAAGCGCAAACTATATTATACAAAAATGTATCTTGTCGTATAATTCCAACTAAACATAGGTGTTTTTGTAGTGTACCTTGACAGTACCTCGTACGTATTTCGTTAACGGTCTTCATTTTTGCCGTAGTAAAACAAAAATACTGGTAGAAGATTTTATTCGGGCGTTTTGTGGCAAAAATATGTCAGCAATTTGCCCAAAATAATACCCGAAGCTTAATTCTTTGCTTGTTTTTGGAAAACAATGGGATTCCTTACATTGGCCTACATCTGATTTTAATTGAATTAAGATCAAAATTTCCGGTTTCAGAAGAAATTTATTTGAAAAATTTCTTACTTATATTAATTTTCTTTTATAGCACAATGCTCAAATGCTAGGGAATTTGCTCTGTGATAGTAAATAGCATAGAGAATTTCTTCGATGTCCGACAACCTCCAAATCCGCTCAACTCCTGCCTGTTTTCCGTCAATATATAAGATTGAGCATGCAGTGCTCTTTAGTATAAGGCTTTCCGAGCCTCAAGAAACCAAAATTAAATGGCAACGTGTAGGCCAACCTACGCACTCAAAGTTCAAATACACATTGAATGACTTTGAGGGAGTAGAAGCTGATACCACCAAAGGCTGTAGCTCCTGTGCATCCACCAGCTTCAGCTGCATCCTCGAGAGTGAATCCGAAACTTTTGGCCGATAAATACCCTGCTCCTGATCTCAAAACGCCTTTTGTTCTATTGCTTTCTGGAAGGTACCGGTTTACAAGCATCGTTGAGAATTGGGTCCTCCTGAAAGGAGCTCCAATTGGGCGAACGTCAGAGTGAGCAATGAAAGAAGGTAAGTTTTTAGCATGCCTGACATGATTCTCATCAGGAAGATCTAACATCTGTTTCTTCTGGATAGATCACCCTTGTATTTTTTAATTCAATTGAAAATGAAGGCAGGATGGCTTCAAACTGGAAAACGAACTCCAAGGCACAACGGGATGATCTGTTCCATAACCTGATCGGGGAACACCTTTCCCACGACAGTGCAAATTCCCGATCACAACCGACAGGACAAAAACCCTGGGGCTCAATGGTAGAGCATGCGACTACATAACTCTGAATGACCAAAGAACCTGACGTTAAAATAAGAACATATTTAATATATAGAAAAATATATCCCTGCTCCTCGTCACCTCACCTATGGATAGTGGACAAAAGCAGTCAACATTTAACTGTGCTGGGTAAAATATTCTCTGACTGACTGAAGTTTGTGCCAATAAGCGTCCAATGCATTCAATAACCGGGTTTGAATTGGCTTTGCTCCTTCGGAATTTGGTGTGTGACATCTAACTTGATATGCCTATTAATGTGTGCCTCGCCTGAGTGCATTACGCTTAGGCGCTCACAAACCATCCTTGTTAAAAATACGCTAATTATGTGAGCTTTCGGTCGCCGACCTTCTGGCGCCGATACGTAGACGACCTGGTGGTTATCGTCAAGAGGAACAGGTTACAGAATTTCCCTAATCGCCTTAACCCAAGCATCCCAGGTATAAATTTAACTGTCTGCAGGAACGTGACGAACCCTACGCAGATTTTCAATTTTCACAGCTATACTCCAGATGCTCACAAACGAAGCTGTGTGATAATACTCTTCAAATGAATCCAGACTCCCTGCAGCGACCCTAACTAAAAAGCATGTGAGACCCATTACCTCTGCGACCATTTTATGTGGAACTGCTATCTAAAGGCATTCATAAGCCGATGTCTACGTGTTCACCCCCCGAGGGACCAAACTAGAACAAGTCTCTATGCACTGCCATACATCAAGATCGTGTTAGAAGCGACCGAGTGCATTGCTGCTGGACTAGGTGTCGGAATTTCACATGGGTCCAAAGCTACCATGCGCAGAAGAGTCATGAAAATCAAGGACCGATTAAATCCTAATGAACAGTCAGGTGTGTTGTATCACATCCCATGCTTAAACCGTTCTCGTAACTACGCAGGACAGACTGAACATGTGATTTAATCGCGCATACAAGCGCATAAGCTGGCTGTCAGGCGGGGGGATGGATTACGAAACGTGTCACAAATTTGACTTTGTGGCCATGAAGATGCTCGCCCAGGCCAGAAGCAAGACAAGCCGAGAATTGGTTGGAGCCTGGTCCTCCAATGAGAACTCAGTCAATCGATGTATCGATCTGGCGAACATTCGTCGCAATTCACATATTCATATCACCTCAGACACATTTTCTGCATAAAGACCATAGGTTGGCTGTTCTTGGCACCTGGACCATCTTGGCTCAAGAAATACTCCTTCTTTGGACTGCTGTCGCCCCATGCATCGGCCCACAAAGTCATGAAGTTATCCGTTTTGGAGAAATAAATTTAAAAGAGTGCTTTTTTGGTGCACTAAAGTGCTACATCGAATCACTGGTTGCTTTCGTAAACGACTAGCAGAGCTATTTTCGTGAGATAGTAATGCAAGTTGATTTTCAACCATCATTGGAACATTATGTGCTTAAATCACATAAATTTCAAAAACGTTGAACATATCCCTTGCGTTAGAGTCTTATTCAGGTGTTTCAAAAACCCCGGTTCACCATACTCTTCAGTGAAGTATGCGAGAACGCCAGTTAGTTGATCAAAGAATATTCATTCGAAATCACCCTAAATTTATATGGAATATGATATTTAAAACCTTCATAACTCTGTTACATCTTTTGATCTGCTCAGATAATTTGCGAGGGTTTGCATCTCAAAGAGACGAGGTTATTTGGAATGCGTATTGGAAGGATTGTCACTTCCTGAGCAGATATGACTTTTAGGATTCAAAATTAAAGTACGACTTTAAAAAAATCTTATCTACCTATCCCTAAAATACAGGTGGTTTTCACTGAGCGTCATTCGACTTAATTTAAAAATGCAGTCATATTTGTTCGCACAATTGTAGACAGCATTTTTTTCAGTTGCAAAGAACGCGGATAAGGTCTTTCTTTCGAAAACAACATTCACCGTTATGTATCTCGTGTTGGTTTGACGTGTCATGCCAATAACTATGTTGCCATATTAATCTAACCACTGCTTGGTACTGTCTTTGTGGAAATTTTGTCAAACAATTGGAAACATTTAAATGCAGCTTCGAATAAAAAGGAAATTCAAGCGGCCAAATATGTCTGCTACATGGTCGACTTAAATCATCTACAGTAGACTTGTTGTCACATTAAATTTTAACCGAAATTCCCAAATATGTTTTCGTTTCGAAAAGATTACTTCATCATAAGATATTCAGTCACGCCAGGATTATGGCTTTTGAAAAGGCTTTTCAGTCGCGGGCAAAAACTGCACTGTAAGAATGCCTACCTATGTATTATGCATTTTCCCTATTGATTTTCGATGCTCTTATAAATTTAAATATATTTTATGGAAAAAATGCACTTGTACATTCATTATTGTACTGATTGGGTAGAAAATTAGGTCTTCATAAATTTGCTACAAGAAGAAGGCTATCTTTCAGTTTTAAAACTTTTTGCAATTTCCGAATAATTTTGGACCCGACTTGTCACTTCACTCGCATTTAGGTTCTGCAAGCTGCATGCTGTGTACATTCTGTCTAAGGAAAACGAAACATTTATCTACGCTCTGAAGGTTCTCACACAGGGCCCATTTTTTTCCTGGAAGTTAACAATGTCGTATATTTTATAAGCAGTATTAATAAATGAACAGATCCATTGCTTTAGGAATTTACATTTCCCTATGTTACAAAGTCATCTAATGACAAACGTTTTTTAAAAAACCGAAATATACTATTTCCTCGTGTGTAAATTTATAAAAAAACCATTAATTTACCACCAAAATATTACAAATGAGAACATTTTTATAAATACATTCTATACAAAATATATTTGAATTAATAAAGCCCTCAAAAATCAATGAGAAAAAATCGTACTGCTTCCATAGTCATTTTTTTCCAGATTGTAGTTTTTGCAGGTGGCTGAAAATAGCCGGTTCAAAAGCCGGCCTCCTTACGTGAATCAATTATCTTGGGATTTGGCTGCGTGATACTTAAAATTTAAACTCCTTTTTTGAAAAAAAATTGAATCAAAACCCCTTTTTGAATTATGTTTGACATTTCACTAGGCAGCAAATTTGCTGTGTCGCCTGGATTGCTGCCACAACTCTCAAAAATGTAGATTAATTAAGCTGGCTTTATTTGGAACTCACTAGACAGGCCTAATGTAATCTTTGTTACTGTTCTTGGGATCTCTTGAGCAAACCCTCTATAAGCCGAAAATATATATATACTGTCTGCAATATTAGCAGAAGAGGCACTCAAACTAAAATACAGTCAGTGACCCATCTCATGAAATGTTAACCGAAATTCGGAAAATTGGTTTCGATTTGGAAGGATTAATTAGGCAGGGCTGCAAGAAGAATTATCCTGCGGCTAACTTCCATGATATTTCAGACACGCTATGATGTCGGAATTTGAGTGCATGTATTTTCAGCCGCCTGCACAATCCACACTTGACAAAAAGTACTACTTAAGTAGTATGCATTTTTCTATTGATTTTCTATGCCCTTATAAATTTAAATATATTTCACAAAAACATGCCAAAATGTAGTTTCTTTTCTGATTTATCAGAAAATAAAGCATTGAAATATTCTGCCCAAAAGAATACATTTTGGTTTGAAAAAATTTCATAATTCCCGAATAACTTGGAGCCTGATTAGCCAACGTATTTGCGCTTATGGATTTTAGTCTACAAGGTGTATACTTTGCGGTTAAGGATAAAATACGTTCCTCTATTGCATAAATAAAAGGATAAATATGATGTTATTCAAATGGATACTGTACGGTCTTAAAAAATCGCCTGATTAGAAACATTTCAAACCAAAAAATACGCTCTCCTTGAGTATAACATTTGAAGAGACGTGAGCCTCTATCAAATGAATACTGGAAAAAATATTTTTCAGCATATTTTTATAAATATTGTCAGGGCATCAAAAATCAATAAAGAAAATGCATGCTACTTAATAAATCATTTTAACTAATGTGGTTTTCGCAACAACAGAAAAGTATTGCATTCTAAAGCCGGCATCCTGATGTGTTCGAAATATTATGGGATGATGGCGCATGCTGCTCGTTATTGCAGCCCAGTTAAGCAATACTTTTTAAGCTAAAACGCGTTTTAGAATCCCGCTTAACATTTCCTGCGGGGGACACTGACTTTAGGTTGAGCCCTGAGTTCAGAGGACTTGAATTTCGCTCTACTCTCTCTCTCTCTCTCCCTCACACTTAAAGCTGGAAGGTACCGGCAGGATGGCTCAGCGGTAGCGCCCCCTGTGCGAAATCCATGGATTCGTTGTTTCGGCCCCAACATCGCCCAGCAAACGTCCTCTGAGTGTTCGATCTCTTTACTGTCCGTAGTCTGACTAGTCAAATGTCCTAGCTCTGAATTGTTCGTCCTAAGTGAGTCTCCTTTTGCCTGCTTGCTTACGGTTGGAAAGGGGGGCATTGAATGCGGGAGCCGCTAACTTTTACACTGGCATAGCAAATGCATCGCATAGATGCTGCGACCCCAGTGCATCCAATGCGCTTATCTGATGCTGTTCTCCCTTTTCATGGCTTCGATGGTGAATGCAAAACGCCGGGTGAATAAAATTCTGGTTTCCGCGATCGCATCTTCCTTCCCTTGAGTGCTGTCTGAAAACAGAACATTGTGATGGCCCAGGAACTACTTCTTGGTATTTTTAAAATCCAGCAGTTTGTTTTCAGTTAATAAATGGCTTATCGCACCTGCCTGGCCATAAACTGCAAGGAAGTGGTTGGTACTTTTGCTAATTTCTGCACTTTTTATCACTTACCTAAGAACTCACGGTAGGCAGTAGGTAAACATTTCACATGTAGACCCCCGGGGTAACAGGGGTAACTGCAGTTAAAGTAGCCTGTGCAGTTTGAAAGTTAAGTACTAATTAATCCAGCCCTCGCCCTATGCGCACGTGTGAGCACGCGTGGATGGGCTGGTTAGCTCTGTCACTCATTGCGCCCGAGTCCGCCTCCGGTCTTCTTGACTCTGTTCTAACATGGGGTGCAGGGGTGTGAGGAAGAGACCGTACGGTAGATGCTGCGCAAGAATACTATCCCAATAAACTGCTTCAGGCGCATGTGATGGTCCCTGCACCCCCTTGATGTGGAGCAGAGGGTGGATCTCGTCGGACACTACGGTCGAGCTGTCAAATTATCTATCCAAGGCCGCGCCGAGTGGAAAGCTCCATTCTTTTAAAAGGTTTCTGATAGGGAACTTTGTCCAAAGGCTTATCCGCTCAGAGCAACAACAGCGGATGGAGTCTTGTTAATTTTCTTAAATGTGTTTATTTTTTCAAAGTCATCAATGGTACTAGTTGTGCAAACAGCAACTGGTGGAATAGGAATGATGTGCATGCAGGCCCACAAACCGCCCTCAGAGTCGTTGTCATTGCCTGCCATTTGGCAGGGTATAACTGAGAAGGCTCCGTCCTACTGTGGTTTCCTTAGCAACTGGTAACGACGTGACTATCCGGGCGTGTGCAGTTTGCTTGAGTTTGGGACTTTTGCCAGTATGTGTATGGCAGAGCACGTGCGACCAAAACGCCCCCAAACCTCAACTTTCGGCATTTTTGCGCTATAAACAACTCACAAACACACCTCGGATCGAGTATCTGCCCTAGAAAGGTTATTAGCAAACTTGAATGCAGACAAGAGTTCCTCTACTAGGAATTCTACGTTGAAATGCTAAATGAAATTCTGAAATTCAATCTTGCTGTGGTTGCAATATTGATTATAATTTAGCACAAGCCCATGATATTTCAAACACGCTTAGATACTGGCCTTTGAATGCGAGTCTTTTCCTTATCCCTGCCAAAATCAGATTACAATAACATTACCGACACAGATAAGTGAGACTGAAATGACCATTTCTGGCTTCTTAGCTGTCATCAACCAGTCATATCCAACCCCAGGTGTTGCTGCACCCGAGGTTTGACCTCTTGACTTGTTGGTTAGACGCCCAACGCTTTAACCCACAACTGCCTATATCAATAGCGGCTACATTTGCCTGTGGGAGTTCTAGAGAGAGTCCCAAGGCACAATGGGATTAGTGTAGCCCGTAACCGATCGGTGAGCGCCCATCTAGTATTATTAACAATCCCGATCGAAACCGTCAAGAAAACGTGCTCCTGGCGCAGTGGGTTAGAGTGTTGGACTTCTAACCAACAGGTTGCTAGCTCGAGCCTCGGGTGCCGCAATACCTGGGGTTGGGTATGACTGGCTGATGACGGTTAATAAGTCAGAAATGGCCATTCCAGTCTCCTTTGTCTTTGTCAGTAATGTCATTCTGTCTACTTCACTAGACGCTCTGCGGCTGCTGGTGGGGCTTTACCGTGAGCTCCAAGAAACAACGGGACGAGTGAGTCTCATAACCGATCGGTGAGTGCCCCTCTACCATTTCCAGAATCAAACTAGTTAAAATTTAATTACTTAAGTAGAATGAATTTTACAAATTAATTGATGTCATCATGATTAATCCGATGATAATTTCTAGAAGTCCCACACATATTTTTTATTTTATTAATTATATGGTAAACTACATCTTTGTCAAAGGTATTACTCGAAGAAACGAACTGTACAGTTTCACAAAAATCTCCAATTCTTTAACCGAACCTGCCGTCGCACTAGCATTCAGATGTTTCAGAATACATGCGGTACACTTTTAATGTAAGAAAATAATGAACTCCCTATGCTATTAAGAAGACTTGCAATATAACTCATCAAATTTTGCAATAGATATAGAGCACGTTGAATACTACGTAAGGGGCAGTTATAAACGCACAGATGCGATACTAATTGAAATGACATTTCACTGTTTTAAAAAGTCTCACGAGTAAAATCATCTAAACTAAGATCTACCCTCTTTTCAAGGATAAAATTTGAAGAAGACGTCATGTGCTACAAAATGAGTAAAAAATTATACTTTTATATTTTCCATAAAATATATCTGGATTTGAAATGACGTCGAAAA
>WEDG01011997.1:0-20638 GCA_017591395.1 Schistocephalus solidus | reverse complement strand
CCCACGCCTCCGGTCTATTTGACTCTGTGATGGCATCGGGCTCAGGTGGGGGAGGAGGAGAGAGAACGGTAACCATAAACGCCGTGGGTTGGAAGGTCGCCAACTGAGAATTACACTCAGACCTCGCAGTCAGTTCAATGTGTGTTGTATGGAGTGGCTGACTGGTGATCTGAGAGTCAGGCTGCGATGGCTCCTTCTTAATGTGGCCTTTACGGCACTCCCACTCCGTGTGATCCAAGCCAGTCGTGGTGGTGCGCCCAGGGGTGGATCCGGCCGCTCCAACCACCTGCGCCGTCTCCCATCTCCGGTCTTCTTGACTCTGTGATGACACCGGGCGTAGGTGGGGAGGAGAGAGTGCGGTAGATGTAGCGCAAGTCTACTATCACTTTAAACTAAATCACGCGCAAGTCACCGTCCCTGCATCACCCTTACCTGAAGCATACGGATGGACATCGTCCAAATAAACGGTCAAACTATCGTGCTTTGTCACCCATGGGCCCTTGCGCCCACGCACTCCAAACTCAGCCCTTGATCTAACCTATTACATGCCCCACAATCAGACAGTCACTCCCTCGTGCACCAGACGAACGCGCAAACAACACACCGCTGCTGACACGCTCCCGAACGGACGCTTTGTATTGCCATGCAAGCAAACATCCATCTCACGGCAACCTGCCCTGTGTACCGAATTCATTGCTCCTCATATCCTACTGTCTTCTCCTGTGGACGGAACGCACTTAGTGTGTGTGTGCCCCCTAAACGGTCCACGTGGTATATGCGTTGGACCAACGCGTGGGCCACATTAGGCCACGGCAGGCGTTATTCGGGTTGCGCTCCCATAACAAATGCCGAAAATGGAGGTGTGGTGGCACGCCTAGGGGCGGCTAGGACTTAGGGGACCCGACCGCACCAGCCACCTGCGTCCTCTCCCGCCTCCGGTCTTCTTGACTCTGTCTTGACAAACCTATGTATTATTTCAGAGTCATCTAATAAAATTAGCCTTAAAAATATGCGGTTATCAACTACGCGTGAACATACTTACAGTAAATAAGGGGTTTCATATATGTGAATAATTCACTTAACCCCGTTGTGAAAAAAATAGGTGGGATTCGAACCCACGTCAGCAAGGGGAAGGGCTTTAGTACAGCTCTAGCTACGAGGCTGCACCGGGCGTGTCATTCAAACCGTCAGATGAAAGCAAAACTGGTCCACTGATAAGGAACATTAACGAATCCTATACTTAAAACATTAATCTCCATGAAAATTTGGCGCAAACAAAGTTGTACTGCAGGTGGTTCCTGTACTCATGTCCTTTTGAAAGTGTCACAAAAGTAATCAATAAGGGACTAGAGCGTCAGCTGTGGTAGAGGTTTCTACTTGCTGGCGTGGGTTCGAATCCCTCTGTAGCCAACGAGTTTTTCACAAGTTCGTCAAATTTATTCAAATGTGCCAAAACCCCTAATTACTTAATTGTGCCCAGTAGTCAGCTGGTGGATTCTAGATTTATTGATTGCTTAGGAGATCCTGCTTGGGTAGTCAGGTTACTGTTTCAGAATTTGTGGATTGCATAGGTGGCAGTAGGCTGGGCGGATAACTTTATTCCAAAATGTGGGGCCTCGTAGCTCATTTGGCCAGAGCGTTGGCGTGGGTTCGAATCCCACCGAGTTTTGCGCAAGTGAGTTAAATTAATATAATTACTCCTTTGCCAGTGGTGATAATATCAGGGCGGACTGACGGACGCGAGTGTTGGAAATTATTGTAGGCATTTGGTGCCCTGTGTGCCTCTAGTGCCTTCTTGTGCCACCGTCTCGGATGATGGGTTGGAGTGTGAATCCGAGACATCACGCCAATAAACTTCATGTTCCAGCGATCGTACCTTCGTCTGCTTCTGACCATCGCACCGAGTCATATTCCCCTTGATTGGCACAACTCTTTAAATAATAGAATTGAAAAATGACCACCTGGTCGGCAGGCGTCATCTACACGTGAGCGGCACGGGTTTCTACGCTCGTCTAGGTTACCACACCAGAACTTTAGACGTTTCGTAGCACGATCAGTTCAACTGAAAGCTCACGATTCGATTAATACCCTTCATTCCCACCATTCCAACGCCAGTCTCTGCGACTTAACGGGAGGCTTCTGCATCGACCACCCTATCGAACGTAATGCTCAGATTTCTTCTTCAACCCCTGTGTCGATCCTACCCCGCCTGACTTGCAGCCAAACTGGGCGCTAACTCTCACTTGGGAAGGCCCAGGTAGCTCGAAGTAAATTTTAATCTTGAAGACGTTTTTCCTTCAAGCAGTGATTTATCGCGTTGATTCGACTCAAGGGTTTTGATTTTACTTCATTACATGATCCTTGAGGGTGTGTTTGTCATCTGTTTTCGTCAAGGTCAAAGCAGCCAAGTCTGAATGCATCACCCGGGTCGGCAAACATAGTTGTTGGCGGACTGATACAACATTTGCAATCTGAGTAGCTAAGACCTTTGTGGAAAAGAGTAGGCTTTGCAGGAATCGTGCAATACAGAGAAGGTGGCAGATTTCGCAAAATACTATCCGAAATTCTGAATAGGGTTCTTGAGTAGAAAGTGAGGTGGTAGTATTGTTTGTCATTCGTCAGAATCCTTTTCATTCCAACCTCCTGCCAGAACTGCACACACTCCAAAATGGCCACTTAAGCAGTATGTTTTTTCCCCATTTATGTCATGTGCCCTTATAAATTAGAGTATATGTTATAATAAACATTCACAAAAATACCGTTTCCTGGAATCGTTATATAATGTGTTGTTCTTCGAATTTTCCCACCAAGGAAACGAAATCTTTCGGTTTAAGATTAATTATGCCATCTCTACGACAGTTAGATGTCTACTCAAATGACATTGTATCCGTCCGTTTATGAAGAGGGAACATTGCATCTATTGTGAACCTTATTGTAATAGCAGAGAGGAAGGTATGTACGATTTTCCCTAGATGAGTGCTTACAGCTTATAGTTTGGAAGCCCGTACAGCAAACGCAGTGACCAATCGGGTTTAAAATTATCCGAGAATTGAGAAAAAATGTTGAAACCGGAACACGTTATCTCTTCGAGTGTAAAATTTAAAGACGATGTAGGCCAGATGAGTGCAAAATGTCTTTTATGCGCAGTTTCTATATAACATGTTTGAATTTATCAGAACGTCGAAAATCGATGGAAACCATTTAACTTAATTACACAGTCAATTTATTCGTTAAGGGTGCTTTTTGCAGGCTGCCGGAAATTAGTGCTTTCCAGTTAAGTAGCCGAGGTTTATGCAGCATGATAATTAATATTACGAGCTCATTAAAGTGAACCTTTGTAAGAGAATAAATAATTCCGAAGTCTAGGTGCAAGCTGCCATTGGTACACAAGCCGGTGTGATTGGGTATACGGGTCATATAAGACGAGTGTTTTGCGTGCCCCTCTAAGATTGTTAATATACCCGATCGCAACGGACAGGACAATGGGCCGTGCCTCAATGCTTAGGGCGTTGGACCTCTATTCAACAGGTCACGGATTTGGCCCTCAGGGTTCACAACACATGTATATGGCTAGCCGATAACGGATACTATGTCGGAAACAGCCATTTCAGTCCCCTTGTCGTTGTCAGTAATGCTATTCTCCCTCGTGTTTATTAGCAACAATTTGCAGACATGACTGATAGCAGGTTAGACGTTCGTGAAAATTAATTGAATTATCTAAGAAGGGATTCACTAAAAAAAGAAACCTCAGTAGGGTTCCTATAAAATGACGTGATAAATATTGCTCAAAACACGAGTGAGGACGGAGTAGTCATCCCGAGATTATTTGACGCCATCAGCCAGTCCTGACCCAGCTCAACACATGGCCTGAAGCCAGAAGCTAACGTCTTCATTAACGTAAAATCTGAAGGACACAGAGTAACTTCGCACTAACAAAAGTTAAGTAGCTCCGAGTCAACCCTCGCTGCTGAATGCGCTTTAAAACTAATTACCCTGCAGTTTCTTTGAATATTAGTATGACAGATCCAATGGCATAGGAGAGTGCGAAAGAGATGTTTCTCTTCTGTGTTAAACTGCAGCCTACAAAAAAAGATATTTTCCAGTAAAGAGCGCACCCAGCACCCTACTGTACTACAAAGGCACTGTCTAAAATAAAAAAATTAGTTTAAATCACAAAGTGGCGAAAAATGGACTTTAATCTTTTCGCGTATGCCCAACCACTGTATTTTCATCCCACGCAAACAATCGCTCATTCCACCTATCGCATATTAGTGGTCGGAAAGAGTGAGCGAGCATTGCTAGTCGAACGTGGGTTGCCTGCTGGACGAATATCCTACGTACTTGCATGGCACTGAGGCGGGACATTTCGAGTAGGCTCCCTAAACGAATCAAAACATGTCGCGGCCCACGCAATCTTCAAAGCTTCTGTTAACTAGCCAAACGCGTACTCGAGTAGGCGTCCGGAAGGGTCGTCTAGATTGCCCGTCGTCTCCAAGTTTAACTTACAAGATACACCTAAGCACACGAAGTGTAGTCGTGGAAGTGAAGGATGACGGTCATCGCTTCTGCTACTTTACGCGGCTGTGGCGATGTCTACGAATCCAGTATAAGGCGTTCCTGGGAAAGAGGCGATTTCTTCACCACTTCCAGGCAAAAATATCCGAACAATTGAAACTGAAGCGGAAAAATGAACCTTTCATGGTTTATGTATTATTTAGTTGTCGATTTCACACCCTGACTGAGTATAACCCGATGGACTTCAACATATGCATCACTCCTGGATTTTAAAATAACCCTAAGAAGTAGATGACAGTATAAAAATTTGTATGGTGTTTAAGAATGTGCATAATTTTAAGGGAAAGGTGAATTGGACAGTGAAAATTCATCACCTCAGCTGGCCGCAGCACCAAGGGGGGCAAGGATGACTTATATGGTCCCCCAGACCGGCCATGGGAATGTCTCACCCAAGTAACAAAATTGGCCCTGCTCAGAATTCTACAAGAATTAATATCCCCATGTCCTAACCCTAGAATAAACCTAAACAGCGACTGTAGCGCTAATTTACCACAACGCTAACTCTCACCCTACCCCCCTGGAATTTGGTGCAAAGAAACCGGTGGGACGGGTGGGTGCTGCTCCAATTTCCTGTTAAGGAGTCCTTATAAGTCATCCTTATCGGAGAGTGCGGTAGATGCAGCGCAACTCTACTCTCACTATAACCTAATTAACGCTGTGGTGCATACGGTGTACCTCACCGAAACAAATGGTATGTGCTGCACTGGTCTGACGGTTAATTTGTCATCTCGTTTTAACCCAACACTGGCCGGCGACGACATCAGGGTCTTAACTGGACTCTATTCGAATCGATCTATTGGGCGTCTGTGGCCATGAGATTTTGGTCCGTACGGACCTAGGGAGTTTGCCGTCGACCGATTTGCAATGGAAGACGATAATTTGAGGACTGGTGAATCTGCAACATGCAGTCGGTTGAATAATCCACTATGAGTGCCGCCACGCTCAGGGGCGGCTCCGGCCGCATTAGCCAACTGACATTCGTGACTTGATCATGACACCAGGTCCACGTGGGTAAGAAGAAGAAGAGGTGGGTAAGAATTATTTACTCCCCCTTCCAACTCAAACAGGACACGGAACTAGGAGCGTACAAATGAAGAGGGCAGTTTAAGTTCATGCCTTCCGCTGGAAGCAACAGTAGCAAGAACGCCACGCGCTTCGAGGATATGACACTACATTTTGGTCGTTGTATCGGAAGAGGCCCGCTATATGCTCCACAGCTGGGTGTTGCATGGACAGTGACTTGCGAATGAATTAGTTTTAAGTGAGAGTTGACTTGCGCCACATTTCCATAGGCCATCGGTGTCTTGAGACGGGATCAAGCGCAGGTGGTTGGCGCGGCGTGAGCTTGTACGTACACGTGACACCACCACCCTCCACGTTATGGGAGCGCATCCAATATAACGCCTGTCGTGTTCCGATCTGCCACCATGTGGGTCCAAGGACACATATCAGGCTAGCCGACAAGCTCGTCTTTTTGTGTTTTGGAAAGCAATCAAGAGCCCTTGAAGGCAGTCGAGTGACTCAATGGCGCAGCTTACTGCTCAAACTAGACCCTTGGTCGGCGATAGTTTGCTGACGCCGGTTAATAATCCAGAAATGTCCATCCCCGTACACATTTTCTGGGCCGGTACCCCTTCCTTGGTGGGTTCTAGATTGATCCGCAAAGCACAAGGCGACTAGTCCGCCCACTCTCGTGACAGAAAAAAACTCCAAATTTCAAGAAGGAAACCGAGTTTACAACTTAAACAGGGTACAAGTATGGTTTCAGCTGGTATTGCATCATAGACGCTAGCATACACCGTACGAAAAATATAAAAACCCGGTTGAAATGGCAGAAAGCAATACGTTTTTAGATCTTTGAACGTAGCTTCAAGTGCGAAGTGGTCCTTAGCTTAATAAATAAAAAACTGAAGCGTTTTAGAATTCATTCGACATAGTTTTAAAAAACTCAGCAGTCTAGGTGGGATTTGAACCCATGTCAGCAAGAGGAAGGCTTTAATAAGGCCAACGCTCTATCAGACTGAGCTACGAAGCCCCACAAAGAGTCGCAACGTTAATCACGCTTAGGTCAAGTTGCCCATGCCCATGAAATCCACCAAATTTGATACAGTAAGCTGACTACTCAAGCAGAATTTTTTAGGCAACCTTAAATCCCCCAGATGACTACCAGGCACCATTAAGTAATTAGGGGTCTCTAAAAGACTTGAATAATTTAATTGGCGTTATTGTGAATCCCACTTAGTTTTTCAAACGAGGTCAAATTAAGTATTCAAATCTGTCAAAACTCCCTAATTAGTTAGTTGCGCCTACTAGTCATCTGGTGAATTCTAGATTTATTGCTTAGGAAATCATGCATTGGCAGTCAGCTTACTGTATGAGAATTAGTGAATTCCGTAAGCTGCAGTAGACTGAGCAAGGTGCTTGAACCGAGTGTGATTAAACTCACGGCTTACAGGGTGGGGGACTCGTAGTGGTTAGAGCTTTGACCGTACTAAAGCCTCGCCCTTGCCGGCGTGGGTCCGAATCCCACCGAAATTTTTCCAGTTGGGTTAAATGAATTATTTAAATCTATGAAAACAATTCTACATGTTTAAAAGGACAAAATTGCAACAATTCAGGTACTCTCAAATCTTGAGTTTCGGGTCTGACCTAAAAAACGCTCTCACCACCTGAGCTACGAGGTCCCACTGGGAAATAAATCGTCTAGACTCGGTCGTGGAGGGGACGTCCCTAAATATCTCAGGTGCCCCACCCGTTTTGCCTCAACAATCTGAACCCAAATACAACACCAACTTCAGACACGTATTTGTTTTAAAAACAATACTAATTATATTCCGCGAATACTATTTGAACAGTGACAGTTTTTAAGGATGTGTCGACGAGCTTGGCGCATCATATAAGGCAGTCACCGACTGTTCATTCACAACTGCTGTTTCGCAACAGAAGCTCAAATCATGACTGTAGTGTCTCTTTCTTCACAGAGGATAAAAAAATCAACTAAGGAGAAGAGTTGAAAAGAGCAAGAAAACAGTGTCATGCGGGATGGGGGACAGCATTAGAGCCTTCGAAGGGTGATCACAGCGCTCACAAGGTGTACCGGCTTGCCACGCGAAAACTCACTGAACGAGGCCGCGGGACAATTGATCAGCTCACGCAGACACAACAAATCTGCTGGTGTAGGCAGGCCGAGTTCTTCCAACAGACCTAAAAAGTATCCTGCATGCACAATGAGACGGTAGTTAGTGGAAGTGGCTAGCGGGTGCGAGAACACAATACACAGTTGAGGGCAGCAGTGGAAAAAAAACCCATTAAATGAGATACATCAGTACGTTTTTAAATGGAAATTATTAATGATGTTTTGACGGCAGGGTCGTTGTGATGGACGAATTATCTCCTACAGATCCTACAAATGAACGCGGACAGCTCCATCCACACCTACCCGGTATAGCACTCAGAGGTTGCGCGACAGACGTCAGTCAGCTTTCACCACGTTGTAATACTTAATTGTACTTGAAGTTGTTACAGCTGCGATCATGCCCGATGTAACGATGCCCGATTATGTAACGGATTGTGCCTCTCCACGCGTGACTATTCGCAGTAATGTTTTTTTGCCTACCCTCCCTGAATGGTTCCAAGCTTGGTCAGTACATTTTCAACCTGCCTGAGCAACTCCTGCCCTTCATGGAGTCCGCACCCGATCTCGAACAGCCCAGCGCTGAGAACAGTCGCGGCCTCTCCGAGTGCCTCCAGCGTGGCAGTCCTGATTCCCTCGGTTTGGGGTCTGGTTCCGCACGCTCGCGACACCGCAGCACCACCAGTCTCACGCCTCCAGTGTCACCTCTGATGTCGCATTCCCAGGAGCAGCAACAGCAGCAGCACGCTCATGTGATCGCCGACTGGTTGGACTGGCTGCTCTCCGGTCAAGTCTCTAAGGCCTTCATCACTGCCATCCTGCGTATTCAGGGTTCATCCAACGCGGGCGAAGCTGTTGTTCTCACTCAGCATGGAGCAAAACAGTTGGATGCTGACATCGGTGGGTTTAGCTCTTCGCCAGCGACGGACGCCGAATACCGAAGGTCCAAGAACAACTTACATGTCCTGACGAACTGTGTTGCGCCAGGTTTTGAACTGACCTCCTCTTCGACGCCTCCAATTGGGTGGCGGAGCCGGTTTAAGGGCAGTAACACTGAGCACGTAAAATGGGCGACGAAGAACGTGCCCGAACCACCTCAGTCGTCGTTCTTGGATGGTTTGGGATATCCTTGCGATGTTTGCGCAGCGAGTGCGGACTGTCTCATTTGAGACAAAGTCTGTGTAATTCACTCGGATAATGGTCCCAAGCAGTGGTGATCAAATGCCTCCAGTTTTCGCGCATCTTCCACGCGTGTAGCCCAACATTCACAGCCATAGAGAAGGACAGACCGGTCGGATGCACAGTATACGCAAATCGTCGTAGCGATAAAAGTGTCGCGTCGGATCCATGGGCACTTTCTAAGGCTTTAGAAAACCCGACGAACAGTACCGATTCGAGGGAAAATGTTCTTCTTGCTGTCCATTTGGCAGCGACCTCGCTATGAGATATTTGAAACTACCTACCTCTTAAAGTTGACAGCCAGCAAACTCAAGAGGTACCTTCTCCTGGGCAGGGATGCAGCTTGAAAAACCTTTGGTCTTCTCCGCGTTTATGGACAAACCGAACGATTTAGCCTCCTCATTCACCCGCGACACCACAGATCGCCGATCGCCAAAGGTTGAAGCTAGAAAGGCGATATCCTCTGCGTAGTCGAGATCGGCCAGCCGGCGTCCGGGTGCAAGCTCAACACCGTTCTGTTAATTTAGGGCCTTCCAAAGAATTCAATCAAAGGCGTAGTTGAACAGGATGGACGACGAAATGCAACCTTGTCGAACGCCAGACCGAATACCGAATGTTAATGAACCGGAATTTAATACCAGCAACTGGCCATGACCTAAGATTTTACCGGTCCATGGAGTTGTGAGACGGTCCACTCGTGACGATTTTTGTGTCAGCGGCATCAAACAGACCACATTATTGACTGGACGATGCATAAATGTACGTGTTAGGTAGTAAGTTTGGTACTAGTGGACTTCTCAAGTCCCCTAAATGGTTGCCTGCGATTTCATCTTTCCTAAAATGAATGGAACTTAACAACAGACAAACAGTACGGTTAAATACGTCTATTTGTTTCCACGCGTAAGCAAGCAGCTACCACCTGAATCCCGAAGATGCGGAGGAGCAGGTAGGCGGACAACAAAGATGAGGCTTACGGAAGAACTACCCGACTTAACGGTAAACCTCCGACTGCGAACAGTCGGCAACAGAACAAAGCCCAAGTTTTTCATAGCAATAGGGAGGGGTTAAACTGTGACGAAGGCGAGGTCTGTATTGGGGTAAATTCTTAGATATATCGAAGAGCTAAACCCACCGATGTCAGCATCCAACTGTTTTGCTCCATGCTGAGTGAGAACAACAGCTTCGCCCGCGTTGGATGAACCCTGAATACGCAGGATGGCAGTGATGAAGGCCTTAGAGACTTGACCGGAGAGCAGCCAGTCCAACCAGTCGGCGATCACATGAGCGTGCTGCTGCTGTTGCTGCTCCTGGGAATGCGACATCAGAGGTGACACTGGAGGCGTGAGACTGGTGGTGCTGCGGTGTCGCGAGCGTGCGGAACCAGACCCCAAACCGAGGGAGTCGGGACTGCCACGCTGGAGGCACTCGGAGAGGCCGCGACTTTTCTCAGCGCTGGGCTGTTCGAGATCGGGTGCGGACTCCATGAAGGGCAGGAGTTGCTCAGGCAGGTTGAAAATGTACTGACCAAGCTTGGAACCATTCAGGGAGGGTAGGCAAAAAAACATTACTTTTAACCGCAAAATATGTGTTACTTGAATTACTACAAGTAACCAGCTACGATTTAGATGTGAAGAAGGCGAGCCTACGATGTGCACACCTCGCAAATGACACGACCCAGTTCCCAGTCAAGGACACGGGCGATGAGAAAATTGAGGGAGTACATAGTGCCAAGTTAACCGCAGAGACGAATTCGACCAACTAGACGAGCGTGCAAGCCGTTCTGAGGTTAAAAAAGGTCAACCTCAAGACACGAAGCCGCATCGTTTCATTCTGGTAAGCCTACAGGATCACAAGCGCAAGTCGCTGAGGAGGCTAATTACGAAGGCTTCTGTAGAGTGGGGCGAATGAGGTTAGCAGGGGCGGCGTTAAATAACTCATCTTGATCGTATAGCGGAATACGCGCGGAATATACTTGACCGTACTCCTTGAGAAATATCTAAAATAACGATTTTTGGCGCAGTGAGTAGAGCTTTGGACTTCTAAGCAACAGGTCGCCAGTACGACCCTGGGGTGGTGCACCACCTGCGGTTGTTTATGACTGGCTGACGATGGCTAATAAGCCAGAAATGGCCATTCCAGTCTCATTGTCTTTGTCGGTAATGTCATTCTGCATATAGCATTAGCGCCGTGCAGCTTCTGGCGGGACTTACAGTGAGCCCCAAGGTACAATGAGACGAGTGCGTCCTGTAACCGATTGTCGAGCGCCTTACTCACAAGAAACTTAATAGAAGCACGTACCTGAGTAACATACTCCTGCGGCAGATAGGCCAAGTCGGGCAAGGTGGCGTCGCCACTACCCGGGGAGGCTGACCAGATGGGAAGGCGTGGCACCTGAGAAAGCAGGTCGTTTACGGGCGCCATAGCAACCCTGATAGCCATCGAGACCGAACCCTGACAGACGGCCGTAGCAACCCGGCGTAGACGGGAGAACTGGCTGTTGTTAGAGGAGGACGAGGCTCTGACTGGTGCTGCAAAGTTAACGGAGCCCAGAGAAGGAGAGCGTAGAAGCGACGCGAGGCCAGGTGAGAGAGAGCACAAGGCGGACCAGATGGTGGGGGAGGTAGCAGCAGCGGCAACAGCAGTCGTTACTGTCCCCGACTGCGTTTCGCCCAATAGGGGAACAAAAAGCTCGTGGAAGGGACAGAAGCTCCTAGTCTCTTCTGTTTTTGCTTGACCAGTGGCGAGGAAGAGGACACAACCGTCCTTCTTCGAGGTGCTATAAAGGACGGGGACGGGGTAGTAAGATCTGAGCGCCTTGGGGCGGAGAAGGGAGGGATAGAAGAAGGTAGAACCGTTCACGTACCTGGGCCACTCGAAGAGGGCACGGGAAGCAGAGAGTACATGCTCGATAAAATCATCCAGAGCGAGAGCATGTGAGCCTGAAAGAAAGGAAAATACCGGCCAAGGAGCGTTAATGAGTACAGAGCCTACACCTATCCATCAGATGTTAGAACCAGGATTTAGACCGCCCTGTTTCATGGCGTACCTGTGGCGGAGACCAAAGTAAGAACAGAACTCAGGCCACAAGCCTGGGCATAACCCGCGCGTTTGTCTTCCATGATTAGGCAGGAGCCAGCCGCCTCGAAAGCGTTGACCCACTTGGCAGAGAGATCCTCGAAGAAGTCCTACGAACGAAAAAAAACCCGTGAAAGTCCCCGTACCACAAAACAGAACCCCTGGACGGATGGCTGCCTGCTAAGACCGGACGAGATCTGGCAGATGAGGTGAATCACCTACCGACTGCTGTAGCACCTTCCACGCATTACAAACCAGGTTCGCTTAGCCGCAGCCCAGGCGGGCGAGAAGAAACGCAGACTCGGATGGCAGTCGGTGTAAACGCGGTTCATAGTTGCTGAGCCACTGATCGAGCACAGGAACAGTGGTTATTTAGGGGGTTACGGTGGGAACAAATTCTCACAGCACGGGTACTAGATAAAAGCTTAAACACATGCTTTACCGGTATTCTGCCGCTGTTTAACACAGCTGCGAGGAATCCGGTTTAACATTGGGTTCACCAGCAGACCCTGCGTGCTGTGAGTATGGTTCTGCTTGTAACCCCTAAGCAGTCTTCACCGATAAGCCTTTAAATAGACTGATTTACACCAAGTTTGCGATTAATTTCAGAGGAAGTTAAAAAGCAGAAGTTTGGTTATTATTCTGAGCTCCTAAACTCCTGCAGGAGTCCATCGTCAGAGATAGCAGCAGCAAGAGAAAGCGCGACACTTATAGGGATCATAATTCAATCAATATCACTGATGCAAGTCTGGAGGTGACTACGCAGGGCTCGGTATGCCGGCGCAAAATCGATAAACCGATCGATTGCGTTCCCATTCATGGACCAGGCTTCAATCAATTCTCGGCTCCTCTTATCTCCGGCGTGAGTAATTACCTTGACAACTGCGAAGTTGAATTCATGGCCTATTTCGTAGGTGGGGGCAGGAACCTGCAATAAGTCGTCGCCCTTGACTATGTTCCATCAATCTACCCGCATTTTCTGTCTGCAATTATAACTTGGCCGACTTCGGCATGGTAGTTGGTTTTGCCACGCCTACGGAGCTTGTTTGCATCGGGAAGCCAATGAATCGGTGTGCACCTATACCTCTTGTAATAAATACCTGATATGCAGCGACAGGGAATGACAGGTGGCAAGGCACTGATGAACATCGGTTTGATGAAGTGCACATTGCCCATCGGCTAGACCCAGCGTGTGGATCATTCGTGATGGGATGTGTGTGCCCGTTTGTATTCCGGTTCCCAGATGGCAGTTCTCAAAGGCATAAAGGACTGGATGAAGCTGGAATGAGTCTAAAACAAAGCCATCTCTGACTTCGCATACCTGTCGATATCCGCGTTCTAAAAAGATCCGCGCAAGGGACGACAATTGGATGGGCAGATGGCTAAACTAAGAGGCTTGAGGCTAGCCATCTATTGGCACGCGGTTATCCCGCCGCGGCTGAGAGAAGTCGGTCGATATATTCATATCAATGCCTATGAGATTTCAAAGAGATTTGAATCTGTTGAGTGGATTTGAGGTTAAAAATGCCAAAATGACACGAAAAAATGCGTTGCTCCAACCTCAATGGCCGACAAAAGCGGTGGAAGGGCGATACCCCTCGTCTCGCGGATACAGCGTTTGAGAAGCTCTTCGGCCAGAGATAGCGATGCTGTCGAAGAGTGCTGCAGTTCAGTCAGCAGGGAGGACTGGTCAGCAAGAGTAGTCTAGCGAGGAAAACACAAGGGTTATTAAGATGCGAAAACTTAGGGGGGTCGGATTATAGAGCTTCACTTAACGTGAGTACCTGATTGGTCGGACTGAAAACCAATCAGAAACGTCTCCGGCGTTGCACCGACGTAGTTAGGAGCGGAGGGGAATATAAAGGTAAACTAAACGTGAGTATCTGATTGGTCGGAGTTGAAACCAATCAGAAATGTTCCCATCGTCACGCCGACGTAGACTTACTTCTTTCAAAAGTTGATCCATCCTGACAAAGTGTTAGGCGGGCAGCGAGCGCCTGAAGAAGCTGGGGGTTGAACTTCAGGAAATACGGAATAAGCATGACCTTCGTACACCAAAAGTACCCAGAGAGAAGAACCTGATTAATCAGCATGGTCGTTTGTGCTTTGGGGCTTGCGATATCGAAACAATACCGGCTGTTGATGAACGCTCACGGATCGTTAACGGAACTTGCTCGTCCCGTTCTGCCGCGAGGCACATTCTCGAGCCCCACTAACAGCCGCATTACCGCTAGTAGTAGTAGAGACAGATTAACAAAGCTGGCCGAGACTAGGGAGACTTGAATGCCCATTTCTGGCTCATTAGCCGTCATCAGCCAGCCATAGACAACTACAGGTTATGCCCCAACCGAGGCTCGAACCCACGACCTCTTAATCAGAAGTTCAACGCTCTTACCATTGAGCTACGGGCTCGTTGTCTTGCCGGTTTAGATCGGGATCGGATTGCCTGAGTCGGCGAATCCGCAGAATTGTGTCATAGCCGAGCCCACAGGGTGACCTGTTAACATGACCACTATGTCTCCCCATCTGTGGGCACGGTTTAATGGCTAGGTCAGAAGCCCGGGTAACTTTTCAGTCAATAGTGGTGAACAGCACTCAGGTTACCTGCCACTTTAAGGATCTCCAGTGCAACCAGGGCGTAGACGGAAGCAGCAGTGATACTGACAACGACAGTTCGACTGTCGTAATCCGACGAGGTCCACCGGGCACTCCACAGAAAGGTGCTGTAGGTGACTTGCGCGTGAGTTAGTTTTAAGTGATAGTAGCCTTGCGCTGCAGCTACCGCACACCCTCTCCCCCTCCCCCCACCTGGATCCAACGTCATGACAGAGTCAAGAAGACCAGCGCCAGGAAAGGGCGCAAAATGGCTGGCGCGGAAAAAGCGGCCCTAGGTATGCTGTCACACCTGGCTCGGAGTCCACAGATTGGGAGTGAACTCCACATAAACACATCCTGGGCTAACTGTTTAATCCACTAATAGGTGTCAGTAGCAGTTATATATTCCTGCTTAAGTGTACCTAGGGTTAAGGCCTGTGATGAATATAGACTGGGAATGGACGGCAGAACGGGATAGGCCCGTGTAATCCGATGCGAATCTCTGACCCCAGCCAATGAGAAAAGAGGACAAAATAAAAGCGACTGAATGAAAGACCTACGAGGGCTGAGGACTGGAGAAGTTGAGCCAATTGTGTCCTGGCGTGAGCACCATACAGTTCGGCCATGTGGGAAAGTGGTGTGAGGAGGCCTCGGGCGATGTCAAACAGGAGAGTGCAGCATTCCGATGAGGTGCCTGATTAAGAAAATGCGGAAACCGAGGTGGCTAATTAAACAACCGGCACAGCGGCGGAGGGGAGGGGAGGGTTCTCGGGATCGCCATTGTGGGCGAAGGCGGACGGTGGATAGCAGAAGGCAAGGGCGGCTCACGCACTCCCCGCGCACCAAGTATGGCCAGTAGGACAGAGAAGGGCCAGCTTTGGTAAGGATTACTTATACGGTCCCGCACGCAATACAGGTAATTTTGCGCTGTAGCACAGACAACGTAGGGTTATGCTTAAGGTTGGGTTTAAACTTGGGGTTAGTTTTAACAGTAGTTTCAGGATTGAGGATAGAGTTAGATTTAAGATCAGGCTTACGTTTTAGGTTCACGTTAGAGCTGCTGTTGAGGAAGGATTCAGGAATATTTACCCTTCCTGTGATTATGGGCAGAACACCCGTTATTACCTGTGCGGGACAGTCCTATTTCCGTGCTTTGTTTAGGGGGCTACATAAGTGCGCCTTAGAGTGATGGCTAACCTTCACCAACGTGCAATTAACACCGAGGCCGGTGCAAAATGTGAAAACGTCCTGTGAAGGGAAAAAGCCGTCTTCGTGCTAAATCTCTCTACAATTTCGTGCAGTTCAGGCGATTGTACATTAACGAAGGTTATACCACAAGAGAAACTAAGACAGTATACCAAAAATGATTGGTCATAAATGAATGCGAAGGTTCGAGGCCCAGGAGATTGCAACAGATGTCCATCGTCCGAGATAGGAACAGCGACAGAAAGGGCGACACTTATAGGACGCATAAGTCAATCAATGATCACTGACGCAAGTCTGGAGGTGACTGCGCAGGGCTCTGTACGCCGGCACCAAATCGATTCACCGATCGATGGAATTTCCATTCATGGACCGGGCTTCAATCCATTCTCGGCTCGTCTTGTTTCCGGCCTGAGCGATTATTTCGACGGCTGCGAAGTTGAACTCAAGGTCTGTTTCGCAGGTGTAGGATGCAGCTTGAGATAATTTGTCGCCCTATCGCACAGCCAACTTACGTTAATGTATGCGCAATCCCAGCATGCGTTCAGGTCATGAGAAGGGCTCACCGCAACAGAGTTGGTGAAATGAGGACGTTTCGATTAGCTTGGTCAGCACTTAATCGAACGGAAATGGCGTGTCGTGACCTTCATGTTGGCCTCGGTATGATTTCGTTTTTGCCGTTCGATGCATCGTCCCTTTGGAGGATGTTTGGCGGGCATTGCAGCTGCGTTTGTTATGAGTTACCTTCTTGATTGGGATGGTTGAGTCTCTGCCAGTGTTTTTCGTTCGGGCAGCTCTTTTTGCCCTCGATCCGGGCTGTGTCTGTGGGGCTTTTTTAATTCCGTGTGTCCACCTTGTCCTGATGTATGTACACGTAAGGACGTAAGGCTTTATAACTGCCTTGGTTGATGAACACTGGTCGATCGGTTATGGGACTCACTCATTCCGATTTGCCTTGGGGCTCTCTCTCTCTCGAAGGGGGGGGGGGGGAGGGTGCGTACTCAATTGCCAGTTCGAGATGGTCATTTAGCATCGGAAACGCTGACGAACACAAACCTTGACGTTCGTCCGTCAAAAGACGCCTCGATCGAATCCCCAAAGGAGAACCCGACAAAAGGGCAAAGAATAGAAGTGTATGTCCGTATACTAACAGCGCATCCTTGAGGTAAACAAGGAATGTACAAGCATGCTCAGGGTCAGACTGCGATCAGACCAATCAGATATTGCTCTTCGGTGGGTGGCATTTCCATTGGTCCTCTAACTCCTCCTGCTGACAACTGCGCGACCACTGCGCGTACGGCATGTGGGCGGATTACTATTGCAGTGTGGGGGTGAGTCGTCAGGGCAGCGTGCGGTTGAGTCGATTAGGGCGGCTTCTTCTAACAATGTAGGCATGGTATACGCACTATATGCTACGAGAAGAAACCGGTGGATGCAACTGACTCACAACATACAGTAACTACAAGGTGGGATAGGTCGAACGAAGACTGCAGATTCGCATGTCCGAATAACGGCTCGTAATCGACGAAAGTAATATGCTACTGCAATTAATCCACACATCCACCCTCACTCCCCCCCAGCTTACGAGATTTTGTTTCAGTACCTTAACAGACGAAGGGATAGGGTGGACGCAGGAGATCCGAGAAGGAACACAACTACCCATTCGATAGAAAAGTCATCCCAAGGTTTTTTAACTAACTCACGCCGACGTGCCGGTGGTTGTACAAGAAAAGGCACTAGGAAATCCGATCGGGAACTGCGTCTCACACAGCAGCTCCCACCTAGTAGGCGGGCTAAACAGGTAAATCACGTCTCCCGGCGATCTCTGATTGCCCCTTCACCCAAAAAACTGTTTTCTCCTATAAGCCAGTGTTTCCACTTCTGAGCAAATAATGTGAAACCGAAAACGCCAGAGCCATGCAAATACGGCACAAACCCCAGTGGTTAGTAGGATGAATGAGTGAAAAGTGGTGTAATGTAGGCTCATGACATTAATTATTCGGGGCGCGCTTAACCTGCGTGGAACCCTAACTACTGCCATAAATGCGTGTGACACGAAGAAGACGAAGGCTCCCGCCACGCCCGTCCTAACGCCTGTTATAGCCGGACGGGTAGATGGAAGAGAATAAAAACGGTTTCGGGTAACAAACACAGCCGACGAACGCGCGGTTATTTCCCTCTGCAAAAGTCGCCTTATTTACGTGGACTACTGAGCGTTCTAGAACATTCCGGCCAATGGCGTGTCAGTCATGGATTGGCCATTTCTTGCTCGAGAATCTCCAAACGCTTTATCTGCTTCTGATCGGACCGCACGCGTGAGCAAAAGCATCACGCGTGCTCGATGTTGCAGTACACGCTGATTGGTGGCCTTGTTTGACACATGCACTCAGCGGTCGCCTCGAAGTGTTGTACCGGGCCTGGTTACGTCTTCCTCTCGCCTTAGGTCGTGACTCCACGGCGTTTGCGTTCTCAATAACAACGTATTATCTCATTCTCTGTCGGTTTGACCATGGTAGGCAACTGGGGCAGATGAAAGAAAAAGTGAATTCAGTTCATTTCAATGAAATTCACCCTTAAGTTCGCACCTAATGGGATAACGCAGTCCTTCTCCTACCCAGCTTTCTGGACTCAGAAACTCCAGACATTGGACTTATCGGAAGTTTACTTCCAATGGAGTGGAAATTAACGCTTATGAGATGCACGTGGAGAGGGATCCAACCCTGTCCGCCCAGCGCCTACATCAGCCCCTGAACTTGTCTTGCCACTGGAACAAGGTTGGTGCGGGAAGATGTGCGAAATGGTGAAGTGGGTGCTTCGAAAGTCAACGATGCTTGGAATAGACCTGAAGACAACTTCTGTGTCTCCTACCCATCGCTCATAGTTGGTTTTACTAACAACCCAAAATATAAAAGTGATCTCACTGTCTGAGCCCCATGAAGCCCCAGTAAGCCCAAAAGGATAGAAGAAAAGTTCACCTAATGCAAAAATTTGATCGAAGGTCTCCGAACGGTTAAGAGCAGTGCTGAACCGAAAGAAAGGCATTCTTAAACACTTTGGTGTCGCACACAGCGACCGGTGTCCTGTCGAACTCAAAAGCCAGGAGAGACGGATGACTTGGCTACTATCAGACGACGGTATCTAAACCTCAAGCTTGGAAGAGTTGAGCCACGGATATCACACTCTGTCGTTCTGGATGGAGGAACATAAGAAATCAAGGGGCGCAGGGAACACGGGCGTTTACTTTTATCCCATAGTTCCAAACTAGAGCACTCAAAGACGCTCCTGAAGGGAGGGGGAAGAATTATGATCGAAAATTGCAACATGTACCAGGGAGGGATAAAAAGGAGCTTACCCTTCTCCGTCAACACCAAGTGAGCGCACAGACTGGTCCCGAAGTTGTAGGCAGCCTAGGAGAGGAAGAAACGAGGGAAAACGTTGAAAGAGGAGTGCCCACTATTAGACGGGGGGCGAATCGCAACGAGCTGCTAGTAATTCGACTGTAAGGAATTAAACAAAGTTTGGGTAGGCGACAGTCCCAAACCTCAGCATTAATGGCTAGGAAACTATTGTAACTCGAGTAACTCGCATCGGCAATTCGACTGGTTACTAAGACATTTACCGTGTTATGCTTTCAGCGTATAACAACTCATAAGGCCATCGTATCACCGGTTTCCCAGCCTGAACGAAGAGAATATAGAAAAATCCATACACCTCACAGGAGTGATTGTGGCAATTCTACGACTTAATGCTTTCCTAAGTATGCTTACAATGACCTGTCAGCACAGAAATACACTAGGATAGGTGATACACTTCAAGTTTCTGAAAAACTGTAACTGTAAAGGTTTTATTAATATAACAAAACCTACTTATTTGATTTATGTAGGCACGTTTACGGCTAGGATTGGGATTTAGGGAGGGCTTTGGTAGTTTGCGGATAGACTTTGGGATAGGGTGAAAGCTATTAGCCTGTTGCATACCCTCTCACCTAAACCGAAATTCGTTAACCAACAACCTTGGATTACCTGTTTTCCACGCCTTTAGACACCCCCGATTGGCATTTCTTAAACTGCGCAGACCGTTTCAAGTCTAGTTGAAGTGATAAAATAAATTAACAGCAGGAATGCGAGTTTCCTCAATGCCTTCTGCAGATTACTTTAACTACCGCGTCTACTTGCCCTACTGATAACACTAATATCAACATCCTTCCAGTAGTACAAGGGTCCTTGTGTTCTATTTTCTCAGTGAGCTTACATATTCAAGCTTTGCCAAAACGTTGCTCAGGAGAAGTAAACAATCAGTGAGCCTACATGCGTGGCTAAATGTGAGCCAGCAGGAAAATTTCCAGTAAATGGTATATAATGAAAAACTTCCACATACACAAAACAAGTTCAGATTCAAACGCACAACACGGGATTCCCAAGAACATAGCCGCGCAGTGGCCGGTGGCTATATATATATATATACTACTTTTAGTACTACTTGTTTGTAGAATGGGCATTACGTGGTTTTTCCACAGTGGTTGATTGTCTTCAACCCAAATGTTCATTGAAATTTCGGGTCTGACCCTAAAAAGTCATGTGCGAATCACCTGAATCCATGTCCTGTACTTAATAATTTCAGAAATTATTTCCTCGATTATTCTCTGGAGTCCATATACCAGAAACCGCATAGAAAAACGCTGGGGGACCCACTAAGGAGCCGAACCCCTCGTTGCTGTGTCATGCAGCAGCGGAAACATCGGCGAAACACGTGTCTGGGCTTTTTAGCAAATATCTATGTCGGAAGTACGGTATAATATATGTGCCATATATATATATATATATATATATATATATATATATATATATATATATATATATATATATATATATATACAGT
>WEDG01011991.1:0-60196 GCA_017591395.1 Schistocephalus solidus | reverse complement strand
GCTGGGACAAGACCAATAGTTCTCTATTTAGTTGTGAAATTATAAGAATAATAGTTCGTTATGAAGAAAAAGGTTGAATAAAACAAAGGCAACGGAAGCTTATTAGTCTCATGGTTAAGGCAACTATCGCGGATTCAGACTACGTTTTCACGGTTAGCAGGCTCATGCATGATGGGTATCGGCAAAGTGATGCTATCTGGCACAGAAGACTCACCGAATTAAAACTAATTTAAACATAATTATGCAGGTATAATGGTTAAAAGGCACCTACGGTCGGACCTAGTAAAATGATGCTTTACGATGGTAACGGTATTTGCTTATATCAAAAATGATAGTTTAGTAAGAGACCAATTGCGGTTACCTTTTCGGCGATTACTAAAGAGCGTACCTCCCTTTAGGTTGAAGGTAATAATCGTATCGAGAAGGTGGCATAAAGAGAAACCACTCAGCCAGCATGAGGTTGAACAGCCTGATCATTCGAGTTCTTAAATGGTCGCTCCATATCTCTGGGTTTGGAAGACCATGGATTAACGATTTCGTGTCGCCCAACTGTCTACGACTATCAAAACTGCCTGTTCTTTGCTTCTTCGACGAAAATTCTCAAGCTCCTAATCTCCAGCGTCGTTCTTGGTCAAGCAGAGTACGCATTGTTCTTGTAAAGAGCCAACCGAGGACGCATTGAAGTCTCTGCCACATGGACGCTTTCACAGTTAGCACCTATTAGGCTTGAAAAAGTAAAAGATAAAGAGCTTATGCTCTCATCCGTATCCATCTTCTAAGCGAGCAGATAGCGGACGTAGCATAGAGAAGCACCAGCCACACTTTTTATTCCACAATGTTTCTCCTATAGCTGTGAACACGCATTTGAATTTATGTTTTGCTTTGACTGAAACGTTTTTAAATGTACACCATTTTTTATATTGACTGTACAAATGCAATGACAGTTTTACATTAATAGGGTCATCAAAGGCAATGCCTGTAACCCTTCAAAATATAAGACTTAATAAGACTTAACAATAAGACTTAAATTGGGGGAAAGGCCAATGGAAGATAACTCAGAGCAGAACACCCAGGCGATACAGTGTGTTACGTAGATCATAAGGGGGTCAAGAGGTGGGTTGAAATCCCACCCGAAGGTGGAGAAGAAACCACAATGTTACTGCTTTATAACCTTCAAAATTTGAGGGACCCCGTAAGTTTGCGAGATTACATTGAGCTCGCTGAGGACAGCGACAACTTAACGCAGGATGAGGAAACGTAAAGATGGAATCAACGTTTCTTAATTTTTTCTAGAGGCCCAGATTACTAGCAGATTACTAGCGCCAGAAACCAACACTCCGTCGTTACTACCAATCAAGCCCAGATGGCCATAAAAACTGTACTGATAATCCTATTGGCTCTATTCGATCTACAATGTATGATTTACGCATACATATTGGTCTATTTAATGTAAACCTATCACATCGTCTGGAGAACATGAAATTGATACCGAGGAGAATTAAGGCTCATCACTTTGGACCAGAGACCACTCTCTGACACTTCTTCCAGCCATCGCCATTCCTTCTCCTACAGACCTCCCAAAGATCTCCCCAGGACAGTCAATCCCTCACCAAAGGATCCTCGCAGGACGAAGCCCCAATAGAATTCCAATTTTTAATTACAAATGATCCCCAAACTCTTCGCCTTACGAACTGTCTTGTTCTTACTTGGGCGCAATTAATTTGGGAGTCGTCGCGTATCTAATACGGATCCATTACAGAATCATACACAAGAACGATGCGCTTGGAGGCACTTGCATCTGATTGGATGTAATGGACAATCGAATAGCTCACGATTGATTCTACCCCTGTTCATTGAGCACTCGAAAATCCACAATTTATCGTCTATTCTTGACCCAAAACTTCTTAACACGAAACATTAATTTTAATACTGTAACGTTTTTATTTTCATATTTTGCTATTACTGTGCCTTTGAAAACAGGCTTTTTACTTAAAACAAACTCCTTGTTTCGCACACTGTTAACCAAGCCTAAAACCAAAACAAATTTTAAGTGGCAGCAGAAAGAGGAAGTTTATTTTGTTTTTCCTGTGCTCTAAGGAGATTGATGGAGCGCCCAAGAGGTGCTATATCAATAAACCTATTATTAAGGCGGAGAAAGAGGCCAGAATCCTCCCTACGAGCACCAGCCCCACCTGTCCCCCTCTGTGCCCATTTCAGGAATTTCAGTTGCTCGCTGGAGGTTTAGCTCATCCAGTACACCACGCCCAAGGCCCATGTGAACATAGCTCCCGTTCTTCAGGACCCTGTTAATGCAAGTACGTGGAGCACGCAATAAGGTTCTTGGGTCCTTCGGACCCTCTGGATGGTAAGGATGGAGCACCTCCAACAAAGTTTTAACGGTTGCTAGTGGCATGTTCATCTTCCGGCAGACGTCCTTCGAATCAGCTAGAAAACATCTGTCTTGTAATTCGCTTGTTTGTCCCGTGGCCCCTGTTGATTCTGCATTCCAACTCAAAATAACATTGTCTGAAAACCTACCAGTTGAAACCTCGGGAAAGAGTTCAGGCATTTGAGGCTCCGGTGAGGGGTTAGACGCCGACGACAACGATGGCGAAGAACCATCTGCTAATTCGGTTGCGGCATAAAACGCATGCATCCAGTCTGCAAACCCATAGAAATATCAGGTTATTTAGATGGCGACTATTCGAATAGGATGAAGTTGAAAGTACCGGAGGTAAGCGTTTCCGATTTAAATGTCTTTGAAAATTTTCAATTTCAGAATGGCTAGAGTCGTTCATTAAACCAAAAGAATGGGCGGTAATATTTAAGAATGTGAAAGCCAAATATTCGACAAAATTCTTAATTTAAGAAATCAGGGTTACAACACGCGTCGTTTGAAATTGCTTTCGAATTTCAGCTCCTTTGAGTTTACAAAGTTTTAGTCGCTACTTTGGTGTAGAAGACAAGTTGGTTTGGAATAACTGTTGAATTTATTGTAGATTCTCTAAATTTGGGAGTTATTTACTTGAACTTGACGATTTTGTGGCTTTCCAAATATTCCTTCACTGCGGATTCTTCTACGTCCCGGAGGTTTTCTCTACGAGGAAGACAAGCTTCAACGTTCACTTGCTTCCAAAAATTCACGCCAGTGGTATGTGGCTTTAATCTGCTCTCGATCAGGGAAGGAGAAGTAATAACAAAGGCTGAGTCGTTGCATGCCTCTTAGAAGTCTACTGAATATTATTGCACCCTAGTCCGTTTATTTAAGAAGATTTATAAATTAACTGCATTCTAATAGAATTCTAAGAGGTATGGAAAAAACAGACACTCACGATTAATCTGCGCGGGAAAAAAATTGACGCCGCCGTCGGGATTCGAACCCTCGTAAAAAAGACACGTGGCGATGCACCTAACCACTTGGCTATATTCACACGGAAAGCTGACAAACAAAATTGTATACAAACAGAAAATGATGGCAAAGACAATATTTATTATTATTATTTTTATTATTATTTTTTATTTATTGCCAGTTTACAGGCAAGGTCAAAAGGGATATATACAGTAAGGGGTCCAGCTGACAGTGAAAAAAACTCCTGATCGTTCTTTAAGGTATTTTCAGGAGAAAAACTGCAGCTTGTTGAACAGATTAAAGTTTAGGACAGGGAAGTGTTGACACAGGTGCACAGTGTAGTACTTCTCCTTTCGGTGTTGTGGATCTGGTCTTCTGTACTAGCAGCAAGTATGCCGGCGAGCGGCTGCTAGCTGTAGACTGAGGAATAACCCGATTACGGACTGCAGAACCAGCAATATTGCCTTCAGCATGAAGTCCGGCATAGGATTCAGAGTCCGTGGACGCCATCAGAACGGAAAAGAGCTTCCAGAGAATCAGCACCCAAAGATTCGCGGAAGGTGTCCTGAATGTAGAAAACTAGTGACAGCTCTCGTAAAACAAAGGATAGTTTTGCTGAATTTTTAATACTTCTGGGTAGTTTATTCCAGATTGCTATAGCATTTACCGAAAAAACTGACGGTATTTAACGGTGCGTGCCAAAGGAAGAAATAAGAATACATCTCTATGATTGGTGCGCCGACAGTGGTCGAGCTGCCTCAGGGATGTAAGGGGTTAAAGATAAAACCGTTTAAAAGCTTGAACAGTAAAAAAATAGTCCCTTCTGTAATCTACGAAGCCACAACGGGTCGAGGCTTGTAAGCTCACAGCGTTGTTGGTAGGACAGGGTTTCTGTGCTCTGAAGTAATAACTCTTTTAGTAAAGAAGTGCTGGACTGATTCTATCTTCCTCCGTTCACTCGCGTGCAGAAGGCTAAATAGAAACGAGCAGTATTCCAGACTAGGTCTGACATACATTTTATAAAGGCTGGTCCTAATATTGAGGGTTTTAAAATTTCTGAGAATAAACCCAGTGGTTTGGCGTGCTTTAGAGACAATCAGAGCGCAGTGCTCTGACATATTAAGACAACTAGAATATGATATGCCCAGATCCGTTATAAACCCGGGCACATTTAAGTCATGACCGTCTATGCTTAGATGAGGGCTGATGGTTGTCACAACTAACCATAACGGAGCATTTGTGCCAAGAGAGCGAAAGGCGCCATGTGCGACACCACTGAGCGAAGGCTTGAAGATCCTTTTTTAAGAGCTCAAGCACAATGTGGCGATCGACCGGTTTATAACGATAGGCAACTTTTAAATCATCAGCGTACATAAAGGGCCTTCCATACTGAAAACAATCGGGAAAATCATTCACAAAAAGGCAAAATAGAAGCGGGCCGAGTACACTACCCTGAATAACGCCACTCCTCACGTGCGTGGGGGTTGGAGATAACATCGGAAATTTTTTCCCGTTGTGCGCGATCATTCAAATAGGAGGATATTAAGTTCAGAAGCTTGTTACCTATGCCGAAGGAGGCAAGTTTCAGCAGGAGGAGATCGTGGTCAACACGATCAAAAGCCTTCGTGAAGTCAGAAATAAACGGTGTAAATTGCAAAAACCACTATCTCTAGATTGTAGCACATGATCAAAGTAAGAGAGCTGGCAGGTGTCACAAGATCTTTTTCGAGAAACCCATGCTGAGCCGCATTAAGTAGGTTATTCTCTGTTAGGTGACGCATCAACTTGTCTTTAATCAAGGTCTCTAATATCTTCGAGGCTGCTGGCAGTGTATTTATTGGCCTAAAGTCGTCAAATGACGTAGTTCTGCCGTGTTTGGGTATAGGCAAAATGTGCGATTCCTTCCATAAAATAGGGAAGGTTTCACTTTCAAGAGCAAGATTGAATATCTTATACAGAAGTGACGGAAATATATCATTTATATCATTATTACTTCTCCATATGCCAAGTGGGAAAAAACCTCATAACACTAATGAATGTCACCTACGGGGACGAAAAGTGCATGGGCTGTCTAAGTTTCCTACAGAAATTCCTATTGATGGAGCAAGAGATAGGTAACTTTGAAATAAAAATTGTCAATCTAAAAGAGACGGTTCATTGTTCATCCGGCAAAATAACACCGTAATAACGCCAATTCCAGCAAAGAAATCACGTATGCACATAGAGCTTCCTTAAGTATACCTAATTTACCTTTACCAATGAAACTAGCCCCACTCCCACAATTCCTCTGCTTTCAAATTAGCTTCTAACAACCATTAATTTCTCGCCTTCATGTATTCAAAAGGAAATAGCTCACCTAAAAAATTCACATTCGGTTGGAACTGATAACATTCCAAACTCACTTATTAAACAGTTAAGGGATTTTCCACCTTTACAAAGCAAGTTATTCTCAGTATTTCTCGAAAATGGTTTCTTCCCCGATTACTGGAAAACTTCTATTATAATACCAGTTTTTAAATCTGGTTCCCGCTCGGACATTCATAACTATCGCGGTGTTCATAAAACACCCTCTCTTGCTTAATTCTTCAAAAAACTAATTTCAAAACAAATCACGGATTTTTGCATAAGCAATCAATTTATCAACTTTTCCCAACACGGCTTCTTACCGGACCGCTCTTGTGAAACCTGCCACATGTCTTTTCTAAATCTTCTAACCTCTCTTCTTAATGATCATCTCTCTGTGGTAGTTATCTATTTTGATCTTAGTAAGGCATTCGATAAAATGCCTCATCAATGACTTCTAGCTAAACTAGAAGCTATAGGATTTCATAGTGCCCTTAATGACTTTATTAGATCATACCTAAATGATCGAAAGCAAAAGGTTTTAGTAGGGTCCTCATACTCAAGTGCTACCCCGATTGTTAGTGGTGTCCTTCAAGGTACCGTATTAGGTCCTTTGTTGTTCTTACTGTATATAAATGATATTTCATCGATAGTTAAACATTCTCAATCTTTTATTTATGCTGATGACCTCAAATGCGTGTATTCCTTCTCTAACTCTACGACCGAACGGTGCCTAGAACAAATTCATTCAGACTTAGACGCTCTTTCGGCCTGGAGATCCACATGGCTAATGGAGTTCTCGCCTACTAAGTGTCGCTACATGAGTTTTAGGCCTGTTAGGCTGCCGCAACCTCTTATTATTGAAGGTTGCCCTATGATTGAATGTTCCTCCATCAAGGACTTGGGCTTAAGCTACACCAATAAATTAGATCTTTCGCCTCATACCGATAGAATTACGGCCGAAGCTGCTCAGATTTGCGGCTTTATTTCTTATAATTTCTACCTTCCTGAAATTAAATTAAGACTTTATCGTATGTTTGTACTTCCCATTCTTGAATTTTGCTGTCCTTTCTTCGGTTTAATGAACGAATCTAGCCGTTCAAAAATTGAAAATGTCCAAAGACATTTCACAAAAACTCCTATTTCCGACTCTTTCAACTACTTCCTACTCAACAAGATGCCAGCTAATGAAGCTAAAATTTATTTGGGTCAGGAGGCTTGAAACAGGCTTTTGTCTCCTTTTCCGAATAAATAATAGTTAAACTCTCCCCAAGCTTTCTGTCATTACCCCTGTTTGTCTTCCTTATAACCTAAGAAATTCTGTGTTAATTATACCTCCCCCTGCATCCTCCACGTGTAAACGCTCTCTCTTCTTTGCTTCTAGGCATGGTTTTCTTTGGAAGAAATTACCCATTGAAATTAGGTCGTTAACTAGTCTATCTGCATTCAAGCGAAGACTGCACATTTATCTTAACACTGATTCTATTAACCTTTTATTTTCCTCATCTTTTCCCAGTAGCTTTCCCCATGACTCGGAGAAAGGACCATCGGGAATTTAAATGACCCTCTTGAAACTATATTTTCGCTACCTCGGGTCGCCCATGAACTATGATGTCTCCTTATATCACCAGTCATCCAAACAATGACGTCATTCGGACGTACACATTCGGTGGTCCACAGTCTAAAATGCTACCGTTTCTTTGGATACTAACCATCATCAGAATTCAATTCTGGATCCTAAGATGCTGAGGACTTAAGTTCATTGACGCATTTTCGTGAGATTTTGTTTCATACGCCTAATTGATCAAGAACGAATCACCTCGACGTTTCATTATCTCATTCTGAAATGCTACTACCGTATTACCCTACTCTACCACCAGACCATTTTTCCTAAGCAGTTTTGTTTCTCCTACCTTCTATTAAAAAATGAAGGCTTATTGAACTCTGCCTCCATTTTTATGGTAGGAGTTTTTTTTCACTGCCTATTTTTTCTAGTTCACCATTAATTTTAAAACATCGCTAACTGTTGACATAGCAGGACAAGTTATGTATTTGTACATTTTATCTGCACACATTGTCATAACTTTATTTCGTTACTAATGTTTGCTTAGACGGTGCCTTGCCGGTGCTAACCAAATATAAATTCTAAATTCTAAATTCTAATTTAGAGCTTAAAACATTGCATCTAACGAACTCAGTAAATCAGTAGACATTTCTTTTTTTCAATTAAATTCAATTTATTGAGGGAAATAGGCATCGGCCATTGAGAACCCTATTTGTAACGTAAAATTAAGTGTGGTATACAGAGAAACCGTGTGGGTTGCAAAGGTACAAAAGGCTGTCATAAAATATGACAAGTGATGCGTAAATCTCGAGGGTTAAGATAAAATCCTCATCGCTCAGGCTCGTTTTGGAACATAAAACTGTCAAGGTTCCCTTAAAGCTTTCCAGCGATGGTGAGATCACAACGTCTTCAGGGAGGGTATTCCATGGTTTAACCACTCTGACAGAGAATAGAACTTGCGCCCATCCAGTCTCGCCTGCTGGACGCACAGTTTCAATGGGTGACCTCGGAGATGGGTCGTGGCGGCAAATTTAAAGAAGTCAGAGAATTCCAGGCAACAATACAATCCCTTTACAATGCATAATGTCTGCAGGAGATAACCACGCATTTGCCTATCACTCAAAGGGAACAGATTAAGATTCATTAGGCGGGTTGGATATGGCAAGGAGCTTTGACTCCCAACCATTCTGGTGGCTTTCCTCTGTACTCTTTCGAGGCAGTTCTGATCTTGAACTGTCCAGGGTTACCAGGCTTGCACAGCATATTCCAAATACAGCCTAATGAATGTTCCAAAGGTCTTAGCGAAGAGATCTTCATCGAAATCCCGAAAGGCTCGTCTGATGGCATGCAGCACGGCGATTGCGCTCTTCGCCACTTTTGAGCAGTGAGAGGATGGTTTTAAGGTGGTGGTCGTCAGCACACTAAGGTCCTTTTGGGTTTCCACGTCTTTTAAGGCTTCACCGTTGAGAAAGTAGCTTCTACTTTCGGCAGATCCAGATGGGTTGCCCTACGCGAAGTATTGTACACTTATCGACGTTGAATCGCGAAAACCAATGATTCGACCACTCCTCCAACCGATTTAGGTTGATCTGTAGTTTATCTTCATCAGCAGGGGCTCTGGATTACATTCCAGATTTTAATGTCGTCGGCAAACATTGCTGCTTCACAGTCAAAATTCCTAGCACAATCTTCCACGTATATTAAAAACAGTGTTGGCCCTAGTACTGAACCCTGAGGAACCCCACTCTCAACTGCAGCAGAACGTGACCTCTCTTGGCCGATGCACACAACCTGGCGCCAACCCACGAGGAAGTTTTCGATCCACTTGATCAGGTAACCTCTGATTTCAATTTGTTTTAGCTTGTACAACATTCTCTCGTGCGGCACAGTATTGAAGGCCTTTTGAAAATCAATGAAGGCGATGTGAACCACGTGTCTATCGTCAAGTGCTTGGATCCACCTCAAGAGAAAATACAGCAATTTTGTTGTGCAGGATCTTCCTTTTCTTAACTCCGTGTTGACAGCTTGATAACAAATTATGTCTCTATGAATTTCACCAATTCGCTCTTTCCATAATCTTGCCAAGGATGCATGTCAAGCTTATGGGCCTGTAGTTTGTCACTGACGCCCAGCTACCGCTTTTGTACAAGGGAGCTATAGGTGCCAGCTTCCAATCGATAGGAAGTGTTCCGGAGTCAAAGGTCTTTTGAAAGAGCACTGACAACGGTGCGAAAAGTTCATTGACGAGTTCTTTCAGAAACTTGGGTGGAAGCTCGTCTGATCCTGGGGATTTCGACATTTTTAGTTCTTTAATTCCTTTTGGATCAGAAATTCTGAGAATAGTATGTGGCTAATGCTTGCAGTCAGCGGGTTATCCACTGACGGACGAAGGAAACTTGCCTCATTTGTGAAGACTGAGCGGTAGAACTGTGAAAAGTAATCGACTTTTCTCTGTTTGCTGAAATTTCGACGCCCATGGCAGTCTTAATCAGTGGTATTTGGTGTCTATTCCTTGTACATCTGCGGAGGTAACTGTAGACTAACTGTGGATTCTGCGTTGCCTTTTGCAGCAAAGTCTTCTCGAATTCTCTTCGCGTTTTAAGGATGAGGCTTTGCAGTTTGTTTCTCTGTGTTTTATACGTATTAAAATAAGCGAATTTATTAGACTCGCAATATTTTCTCCACAACTTGTGCTTCCTGTTTATTTCCATTTATAATTTGCTGTCTAGCCACCCAGGACGCTTGCTGTGATGGATACTCGTTAGTGGGCAGTGGTTGTCCATAAGTTCCAGAAGAACATTTCGGAAGTACTCCCAATCTTCGTTCAAGATGCCCGAAAACACTGAGGTCCAGTATGTCTGTTAAATCTGCTCGCATCTGATGAAAGTTTCCTCGTCAATAGTTACGCCGTTTTTCCTCTATAGCAGGCGCAACGGAGAATAAGGAGTAGTCAAACATAAGAACAACATGATCACTACGACCGAGCGGTGGCATTGAAATAATCTCGTCAATGCTGCCTGATGTTTTCATGAAAACCAGGTCGAGACAGTTAGCCCTTTGTCCTTCACGTGTTATGGTGGGGAAATGTACATGTTGTGTGAGGAGTGCCTTCAAGGTCTTTTGCAGAAAAATATAATCAAAAGTCAATTTCGGGTATAATGATTGAACAGGGTTCCAGTTACTTCCTGGTGCGTTGAAATCACCCATAATAATGACATCAGGTCGACTGGAGAAATTTTCTAATTGTTCCAATAAGTGGGTGTCTGTGACTCGGTCTATCCTAGGTGGCCGAAAGACAATGAGGACACCCAGACATGGAGAGCCAAGAGCCTTGATGTTCAACCATTTGGTTTCCGTGATGCACGCAAACATGCTCGTCTGGTCGGACACTATAAGCACGTCTTTCACATACACAATTATTCCACCACCCTGTCGGTTTTCTCTGTCCCTCCGATATATTTGGTATCCAGACAATGTTATTTCGCTATCTCTAATACTGCCCGACAGCCAGGTTTCGGTTACTGCTATCACATCCGGAGATACTTTGGCAAGGCAAATTTTTAACTCATCAAGTTTTGATAAAAGGCTTTGGGTATTTGTATACAAGTACTTAAATTTTGCGCCAACGAAATTTCCTGTTGCGTTTGTCAATTTTTTGGGCCTTACTATATCTCCTCTAAGTCAATGTCGTATGTCTTTTCCGTTTCTTGATGAGTTTCGGTAACGCTGATTTCTTTAGTGAGAATGCTGGGCGTTACGGAATCAGTGCTGACATCTATTTGCGAAATTGGTTCCCTGATGGTTTTGGAGTTAGTGAGGTGGCGTTGTCCTTAGTACAATCGGTTCGTTCAATGGAAAGTTCGTATTCTTTTGAACTACCTTCCCCTTGAAAATAGCCAGATTGTGTTCGCCAGCCTTCAGTCTTGATTAATCAATAAACCGACCCGAGGAAACAACATACTAGATATTATTCTCACAAATTATATCTGGCCCCTACATACGCATTACGACAGCATAACCTTTGAAAGTGATCATAAGGCAATAATAACAATGCTCCCTCTAAACATAAATGTTACATCAGATTCTAGTTACATTAACATAAATCCAAAAAACTCGACATTGACTATATGAACAAATATGTAAGGTCACTAGACTGGAGTTCATATCTTCTAAAGACATCCGCGACGGAAGCTGTTAACCTTTTTATACTCTACTCTTTTTTATAATTCGAGATACCTTAATAGATGAGAAATCCCCATATAAGTCACAAATTCCTAACTTCCTTTCTAAGAGACTAAAAAAATTAAAAAAACAACTTCATGATCCCTCAGTTAGTTATTTATCCACACTCAGACGAATTAGGGAAATTCATGATCTAGTTGAAAAAAATGGAAGCAAATAAAAACATAGCAGCGGAACGCCGGGCAATAGAGTCCTCCGAAAAAAACAGCCCAGATCTTTCGGAAGCAAATGAACACTAATCGAAAACCAGGTCCCCAACTCATGATTGATGACGCAGGACAAGTAATAACGGACGATAACCAAATAGCAAATTTATTCAATAAGTACTTCTCAGCCAACTATTCAGTTGAGGAGGAGCCGATACCCCACCCAACAGAAATGACAACATTTACCTTCAATGAGATCTGTTTTAGCGAAGAAACCGTCAAAAAAGCTATCAGACAACTTTCTAATTCCACCTCTTATGGGACGGATAAAATCCCACCTTGCATACTGAAGCATATGATATATGCTCCAATACTGCTGTCTAGTCTATTCTCCTTACTCCAATCGAATAGTATGTATCCAGAAATATGGAAATACTCAAGCATTACACCAATCTTTAAAAACGGGAACCGATCTGATACACAAAGCTATCGTGGTGTTCACCGAACAGCGGTAATAGCAAAAATACTAGAAAAATAATTTCCAAACAAATGCTTAAACTATCTAACAAACGCTAACCTCATACCTTCCTCTCAACACGCTTTCTTACCTAAAAAGTCATGTCAGTCCTGCCATCTCACCTTCCTTGAATTCGTTTCAAGTAACAGAGATGAAGGAAACACGGTATCTACGATATACTTTTTACGTAAAAAAAGCGTTCGATAAAGTACCCCATCAAAGGCTTCTAGTGAAGCTAAAAAGTCATGGGATTGGGTCTCCCCTTCTTGACTTTCTAAAATCTTACCTTCAAAACCGATATCAGGTAGTACAAATTCGAAACGTAGTCTCAGAACCATCTCATATTAGTAGTGGAGTACTTCAGGGGACTATCCTAGGTCCCTCCTATTTCTTATATACATTCACGACTTATCCTCTATATCAACGTCAGCTAAAACATTTTTATATGCGGACGACTTAAAACTTGCATATGCATATAACCAGCATACAGTAGCCAGTATGCATAGAACGATTGAAAATGATCTTAAAAAAACTAAGCGAATGGAGTACTCTATGGCAAATGCCATTCTCTCCAAGTAAATGTCATCTCCTGATCTTTGGTTCACAAAAACTTCCTCCCATATTTTTCAATAATCAGAAATAACCGAGACAACATCAATAAAAGACTTAGGTCTTAGCTATACAAATACTCTTGATTTATCTCCCCACGTTAAACAAATATCACCAAAAGCCACTAGACTATGCGGATTCATTTGTAAAAATTTCTCCTCACCTGCCCTAAAGACAAGACTATATAAAATGTACGTTTTACCTCTCTTGGATTACTGCTCAATTTTTTTTGGCATTATGCCATCAGATGGCCGAAAGAAACTAGAAGCCATTCAAAGATGCTTTACCAGATCCTTATCCAAATGTGATGCCTTTCAAGGCTCATACATGGAACTATACGATAGATATGGTCTTCAACCCGTCTGGATCAGAAGACTCAAAAATGGTCTCACTTTTTCTATTCAAAATCACACACGACCAAGATATTCTCAGAATGAATATACTAACAAATCAAAACGGTCCCCGAGACACTAGAAATTCAGAAAATATTATAAAAATTCCGAAATTCAAAAAGGCCCAACGATCCAACTTCTATTCCATAAGATACGCGACAATATGGAATGCCCTGCCAAATTCTATTAGAAATAGTCGAACCATACGAGAATTTAAAATAAAAATCAAACAATATATGTTAAATAATAGCACACATCTATTTTTGAATAAGATAGGGCATTTTTCAACTCAGTTCTTCAACATAGAATTCGGGCCGAAAGGGCTCTGACGCGGCAGTTACTGTTGGCGATAGCTGCTTCAATCCTGAGTTCTCCCGATGAGCTGCCTTATCTGCACCTAGAAGTCAAGCTGAAAATCCAAACGTACTTTGCGTGCGGTGATAGCCATTTCACTAGAACCGGATACTCAGGCCAGAATCTCCCACGATTAGTTATTTCATGTCCTTTTATAAACCACCTACGACGACCTGCAATGCACACAGAGATTAAGAATCTTATCATCTGGTTATGTGGTACACCCTCTGGTTATGGGCAAGCTATAAGTGGTGGTTAGTGACCTACAAGACTCATAAATACCTATCTTCTGGCTAGGCACAAGGGCTCTCAATTTAATGATTTATATATCCATTATCTAAAAGCAGCTTTTTTTCTATCTTTAAAACTATTTTAAAAAAATTATGATAACTTTACATTTTAAAATGTTTTTGGATAGCGTCTTTATTTTTATGTATAATTTTATGATTAGTAAACAATTTGCTTTAAAACTAACTTGCAAAACTTATTATTTTTATCTCTGTCTGTTAGTAGTATGTTTTTTTCCGTTTTTAACATCATTTATGCTCTATGTTATTCGAATGCGCAATGAGCCGCACGTCTAGGTTTTGATATAGCTTTATGAAACGAATGGTACCCTAATAGCAATGAAATACGATTCGAGGCTCGAACGGTCGTACGTTAATCGCATCTGGAATTTGATTGGTTGCTAGTGAACCTCGATGACGCGTCGCTAAGGGCGCAAGAGAATGCGCGCAGTGTTATTGGCAAATCGATCGGGCACTGAGCTGTCAATCCCGCGCGCGCCGTGCCATGCCACTTCCTGCGCTGTCGTGCTGCGACGCGGTCGCTTAACTGCCTGCACCCCTGTTCTGTCTATACTGACCGTTTTTTGCAGAATGTTTAGAGCAGTATCTACGAAAACACTTAGGAGACGTGCCCAGAAAGGTTTTCTGGATGATTTACGTCAAATTGCCGAGAATATGAGGGAAATGTATCCGTCCGACTCATCTTAATCGTCGTGGCATCTGACCTCTTCCTCTAGTTCGTCATATGATGACTTAGAGATTTCCTCTGTTGATGAGGATGCAAGTTTGACATCAGATTTATCTGACATTGCACCAAACAACTCTTCAAGCACACCTACAATTGAAGAGGAACCTACGTTTCAAGAGGCTATGATTTCTTGGGCAATACGCTCGCGTATGCCATTGATTCACCAGAGCAGTCTTCTGAAGATTATAAGACGGCTGACCTCTGACCTTCCCGCAGACGCACGAACGCTGTTGGCTTGGAAAAGTGATGTTTCAACGGTGACGGCAATGGGCAGTGGTGAGTACGATCATTTAGTACTTGTGAAACAGTTAACTGAGCAGTTTTGAGGCGTCTAATAGGCAATATTGTTGTAACTTATTTAGCTATTGATGGGCTCCCTATACATAAGAAAACTAAGCGCGGGTTTTGGCCTATCCTAGGTAGAATTATGGAGCCCATTGTTTGTGAACTATTTTTGCATTCACCATCCCTTTTTTCCTATTGGGTTGTAGCTCATTATGTCTAAAGATGGATTTCATACTGGGCCCTATAGATTCCAACGTTTTCGTTTCGAACATCCCGTTCCTCTCGTTGTCACACGGCATCGCCCTTGACGAAGTAGATGCCCTGACCAAAGCCGTCGCAGAGAGGGCATATAGACAGCAATTGGTAGGTTTTCTGGACATTAATTACCGTCTTACTAGGTTACACATTTGGCCTCCCTTGGCGGCGATAGCGTCAGCAATTTTGCTGATCGCGTTTTCACATCACTCTTTGCCGATGAGGTGACCTACCGGCTAACTTTCTACGATCGCTACTAGGACAAAAAGGCCTTTTTTCTCCCTTATACGGAATTCTTTTGGGTAAGAAATTTCTCATTATTAACTAATTCATGTGCACCGCAGACGTGTTCAATCTTTGGAATATTCCGTAAAAGGCGGACAAACTGCAGCTAGAACGAGCTTTCAAAATGCCTTTAAAAGGCATATGACCAACTGCAGAAAAGGCAGCCCTGGGGCACTGTGCTGACGGTAAGTAGATTTTAATTATCAACGTTGTATACAAACATTTACTACATAAAAACATGCGCATTGTTTACTCACCATCACTAATTTTATTGTCTTTTCATTACAGGGTGGATACCTCATGAAACGGCTGAGGGATTGCAGGGACCATCAACACAGGACTACTGATTAGGAGAAATTTATAAGATTTATTTTTGTACACTTACGCTTTGCATATTTTTAAACAAAATATATTTTAATTGCTCACTCAGTCTTCCGCGAGTCAACTTATCATTAATAACTATTCGATTAGAATGTAATGGGGATCGTTTTTTAACCGTTTAGCTAGTATGGGCGTCAACCAAAGGAGTAAGGGGTTCCGCTGTGCGGTTGAAAAACGAGATACGAATTTTCGGATCCGATTCGCGTCCGAATTCGAAGTCATGGTCGGATCCGATTCGCGTCCGAAAATTCGTACCCTCGGATCCGATTCGCGTCCGATTCGCGTCCGAATTGTTATTAGGGTACTAGCTGTTTCATACAGCTAGATTAAACATAATCAACACTATGATATATAATACAAATATGAAGACTGTATGACTGCATTGAAAGTTTCTTACCGTTGAACTCTTCTTGCTCCTAATCTATTTTCACCTTTTTAGCAATCAGTCAACTAAGTCTAATTATTCGGCAGACCCCACACCGGAATCGACTGCGCTCGCATCTGATTGGAAGTACCTATCCCTTCGAATCGACCGCAGACGTTTCTACCTCTGTCAAATGAATACCCTCGAACGTCAATAACAGACTAGTCTTGACTCTAAACATTATTTCCCTGATACATTCATCTTCATTCTGTATAGCTGTTTTACTTCATTTTTGCTATTTCTAAACCTTGGAAAACAGGTTTTTTACTTAAAACAAACTCGTCATTTCAACACTGCTATTTAAGCAAACAAACAAACCAAAACTTAAGTGTTTAATGAAAAGAGGAGTTTGTTTTAGGTTTTTTCCTGTGTTCTAAGGATTTGACGGTGCAAAGCAGTGCCAAATCAATAAACCTTTTTATTTATTTATTTAGTTCCAAGACAAGTTCCCGGCCTTTCAGCCTTTCCGAAGAGGAGTAGTCCGGTTGAAAAAGCCTCTTAATGCGAGTGACGAAGGTTGGTTTTTTGGATAGGATCACCTTGATTTGGTCTTTGCTCTCTATAATTATTTTGAGAGACCGCGGTCGCGGCACTCCTAGGCTGTCTTCAGACTTTTTGCCGATCCGGAATGCTTTAATAACCTTTTACTTTCACGCCTGGTGGGAGCAACTGGTTAAGGAGGCCATTGAAAGTCTTCGGCGACACGGTCTTCAGGGCGTACTGCAGTTGACTCGTGCAAACCGTGAATAACTAAACACTGTTGCTAATCCTCTTGCTTGGAATTTTCGCTTCATCCTAAGTTCACCTTAGGGGCACGAGAACGGTTTACAGAGCTCTCGTTGGGATTTAGTCTACCTCTGACCATACTCTCGTCTGAAGGCTTCAAGGAATCCATCAGAGTTGATTGTGACTTCGTACTCCTGTTGTGGATTTTCCCAAATGCAGATTGCCACTCGTTTGTTTCTTGGGATTCAAATACGGCTCTTTAGAACACCCAAGATAGCAGGATGACATTTTTGGTTCGCTCTGGTCGTCATCCGTAGGATTCAGAGACTGTGCTCCTGTTATCCAGTCGTTATGGGTATTCGCGTACGAACACTGTGAGCTGTTACAAATTGTCGTTTTTGATCCTTTTGGTGCTTTCGTCACTGCCTTTGGAACTGTAATATTACTAAGCGTATTTCGTCGAGTACTGTTATCTTGCAAGAGCTTCCTTAAATCTACAAGTTCATTTTCCAGTTTTTGAACTCTTAGTAAAATATAAGAACAAATAAGGAAAGATTCGTCCTCGTTACCGATGGATTTGGCTGCCATTACGCTTTTTGCGTGCTTTGCTGGTCTTTGGCTGTAAGTTTAAACTGATTGAGTGCCAGTCGTGGATGCCAAAGCCAGCTCAACAGGCTTTCCTTTAAAGGAAATTCCTTGACTGGTTCTGTTGCTAGCAAACAATTCTTTTGATTCCATGAATGTTCAAACACTGCGTAAAAGTATGTTCTCCTTTGAGCGTATAACGAAAATTTCTGACTGGGTTTGGAGTATGAGGAGTATTTAATGCAACATGAGGAAAAAATTGCCTACTTGTTCAAAAACGTTTTTTTAAAATACTATGAACGGTATGAAGGATATTCAGGAACAACTCAGCCGTTCGGAGATATTGAAGGTCTTTGATAACTTCAGATCTTCACGAGGTTGTACACGTTTGGTTTCCTCAGTGGTTGTCAGTTTTTATTGGTGCAGAGGCTGTGCATTCAACTTGAATAAGATGATAAACAAATTCCAATTTGATGCCGGCACAAGAAAGAATTCCAGATGAGCAGGAAGCAAGTAGGTGCGTGCAGTGTAACAGTATTGTCCGGAACAGTCCTAGTGAAGGGAGATTAAACCAGCTCATGTACCTTACTTCTGTCATCCAGCTCAGACAGAAGCAGTAATGCACTGGATACACAAACATATGCTGCATCATTGCTGGATGATACAACACATGGCGACGTTGAAAAGCTCGTCAAATTTGAAAGACCAACGAGGAAGTATTCAAAGTCGAAAAAGGGCAAAATGATTTCACAAAAAATGAGTTCCAATTCCAAACAAAGCTCCTTCTTGCCGATAGATGCTCAAGAGGAATCCTGTGCTGGTGATGCAGGAGCAACTGCAAGACAAATTGACAAAGTTCCCAAAAGGAATTCACCATTAACTTGAGGAAACGTTGCTAGTACTCCCGCAAATAGCATCGTCAGCCAGAGTATAATTCTTCCTGATACTTATGCCGTATCCAAAAATCAGAGCACTAAGTCACCAAACAGATAGTTTGACCGAAAACGCAATCTCTTTATTAAAGAGGCTCCTGAGTCCACTTCTTTATTGCAAAGGGAAGTGTAGAACATAACCTCAGTCTTTTTAGAGCATATTCAAATTCGATTCTTCAAGATGGCGAATGCGTTGCGGTTCACAAAGCAATCCGTTTAGGAAAAGTGAGTGTTGCATATGAACTATCATCACAAGGCCTCTTAAAATCATTATTAAAAATTATGTTCAGGCTTCACACCTCCTAGAACTGAGAATTGCTCTCCGAAGCCCACACCGGGATGTGTTTATTTTCAACCGGATTACGAATTTACGGAAAAGGACAAAATGAGAATACTGAGAACAGAACTGAAAGAGAGAACTGAACAGGGGAGAGCATGGCTCCAAATAAAGGAAAAGAAAATAAAAGTGATGAAGAGGTCTTTCTTGTGGCAGACTCCTTACATCATAAACGCTGGTCCACACCGAGACGGAGGTTGCTAAATACGAAGTATTCATCTGTACAGAGCTCGTATAAAAAGGAAGACGCTCCAGAACTCGGTTTTCGACCACTCATCAGACCTTAGCCTGGGCGGGATGCACACCAGTTCGTCTCGGGAAGCGACAGATTATAGAATTCAATCCCTCGAAATGAGCTGTATTTTATATGGATAGGTAACCCATTCAACATTGAAACCTTTGTATACAAATGCTTAAAGTCTCCTTTCGCAAATAGATGAATTCAAGGCACTAGGCTCAGATCAAATCCCCGATGTCGTTGCCATTACAGAAACGTGGAACAAAGCCGAAATCGTGGATAGTGATGTTTCAAAAGGTGGATACCAGCTCTTTCAAAGAGAGCGTGATAATAGACGGGGAGGGGGAGTGGCCCTACAGCACAGGATACACAGTCCACGAACGGCATCAGAACGGAAGAGAGCTTCCATCGAGTCAGCACCCAAAATTCCTGGAAGGTGTCCTGACTGTATAAAAACTAGTGACAGCTCTCATAAATAAAGGATAAATTTGCTGAATTTCGATACTTCTGAGTAGCTTATTCCAGATTTCTATAGCGTTTACCAAAAAACTGAGGAAAAAATAAAAATATATCTCGATAACTGGAGTGCCAAAAGTGGTCAAGTTGCCTCATAGTTAAAGGGGTTTAAACGTACAACTGTTTACAATTTTAAACAGTAAACATAACCCCTTCTGTAATCTGCGAAGCCAGAATGGGTCGAGGCTTGTAAGCTCACAGCGTTGTTGGTAGGACAGGTTTCTGTGTTCGGAAGAAAAAACTCTTTTATGAAAGAAGTGATGGATGGATTCTATCTTTGGAATTTATATTTGGTTATCGCCGGCAAGGCTCTCTCTTAACAAACATTATTAGCGAAATAAAATTATGACAGGGTGCAGATAAAATGTACAATATTTAACAATGTAGGCAGAACTAGTCCTGTTAGATCAAACAGTTAGCAATGTGTTGAAATACATAGTGAACTAGAAAATAGGCAGTGAAAATATTCCTACCTTGGAAATGGAGGCAGAGTCAATAGATCTCCATTTTCGAATAGATGGTTGGAGAAAAAACTGTTCAGGAAAATGAGGTAAGGTGGTAGAGTAGGCTTATACTGCAGTAGCATTTCAGAATGAGATAATGAAACGTGGATATGGTTCGTTCTTGATCACTATGGCGCATGAAACAAAATCTCGCAAAAAGGCGTCAGTGAACTTGAGGCCTCAGCATCTTCGGATCAAGAATTGAATTCTGATGCTGGTAAGTATCCAACGAAACGGCAACATTTTAGACTGTGTAGGTCCAGATGTGTACGTCCGAATGCCTTTGTCTTTTGAATGACTTCTGATATAAGGAAGAATCATGGTTCATAGGGGACTCGAGAAAGAGAGAAAATAGGTTCAAGAGGGCCACTTAAATTCCCGATGGTCCTTATCCCCGTCACGGAGAAAGCTGCTCGGAAAATATGAGGAAAATAAAAGTTTATAGAATCCTTGTTAAGATAAATGTTCAGTCCTCGCTTGAATGCAGATAGACGAGTTTACGACCTTATTTCAAAAGGCAAGTTTTCCCAAAGAAAGCTTTACTTGGAAGCAAAGAATAGAGATCGTTTTTTCGTGGAAGATGCAGAGAAGGTATAATTAGTGTAGAATTTCTAAGTTTATAAGGATGACTAACAGGGGGAGATTTGAGCTAATATGAAGTCTAAAAATGAGACAAAAATCTGCTTCAAGGCTCCTGTCCCACAATTTTTTTAACTTCGTCAGCTTGCATCTAGTTTAAGTAGGAAGTAATTGAAAGAGTGGGATACAGAAGGTTTTTTTGAAATGTCTTTGGACGTTTTAAATTTTTGAACAGCTCGATTATTTCATTAAACCGAAGAAAGGACAGAAAAATTCAGGAATTTTATTCCGTTCACTAGCGTGTAGAAGGCTAAATAGAAACGAGCAGGATTCCAGACTAGTTCTGATATATATTTTAAAAAGGGTGGTTCTAATATTGATGGTTTTGAACTTTCTGAGAATAATCCCAGTAGTTTGGCATGCTTTCGAGACAATCAGGGCGCAGTGCTCTAACAGATTAAAACTACTGGAATATGATATGCCCAGATTCTTTATAACTCTGGGCACATTTAGGTCGTGACAGTCTATGCATAGGTGGGGCTAATGGTTGTCGCCAATAACCATAACGGAGCACTTGTGCCAAGAAAGCAAAAGGCGCCACGTGCGATACCACTGAGCGAAGATCTGAAGATCCTCTTTTAAGAGCTCAAGCACGATGCTGCAATCGACTGGTTTATATCGATAGGCAACTTTTAAATCGTCAGCGTGCATACAGGGCCTACTATACTGAGAAAAATCAGGAAAATCGTTGAAAAAGAGGCAAAATAGAAGCGGGCTGAGCACACTGCCCTGAATATGGCCGCTCCTCACATGCGTGGGGTTGGAGATAATATCAGAAATTTTAACCCGTTGTGCGCGAGCATTCAAATAGGAGGATATTAAGATCAGAAGCTTGTTACCTATGTCCGGGCTGATGGTTGTCACGAACAATCATAACGGAGCACTTGTGCCAAGAAAGCGAAAGGCGTCATGTGCGACACCACTGAGTGAAGGCCTGAAGCTCGATTTTAAGGAGCTCCAGCACGATATTGTGATCGGCCGGTTTATATCGATAGGCTTATTTTAAATCGTCAGCGTACATAAAGGGCTGACCATGCGGTAAACAATCAGGAACATCGTTGACAAAAAGGCAAAATAGAAGCGGGCCGAGCACGCTGTCCTGAATAACTCCACTCCTCACGTGCGTGGGCTTGTGGATAATATCGAAAATGTTGACTCATTATACGCAAGCATTCAAACAGGAGAATATTAAGTTCAAAACCTTGTTAACTATTCCAAAGGAGGCAAGTTTCAGCAGGAGGAAATCATGGACAACACGATCAGAAGACTTCATGAAATCGAAATAAACGGTGGTAATTGCAAAACCGCTATCTTTAGATTGTAGCAAATGAACAAAGAAAGAGAGCGGGCAGGTGTCACAATATCTTTTTTCAAGGAACCCATGCTAAGCCGCATTAAGTATGTTTTTTCTCTGTTAGGTGACGTATCATCTTGTTTTTTATCAAGGTCTCCAAGATCTTCGAGGATGCGGTCAGTGTATTTATTGGCCTAAAGTCGTCAAATAACGTAGGTCGGCCGTGTTTGGGTATAGGTAGAAGAGATGGAAACAGAAGGGATGGAAATATAACAGAAGGGATGGAAATATATCATCTGCATCCTCCTTTAGAACGCTAACCGGGACACCATCTGATCCTGGACTGTAAGATTTGCCAAAACGCCGAATGGCTACGGTCACGTCCCTGAGGGTAACAGTTTTGGTTTCGAGGACGTTACCGGTTCAAACCCGGATGCTCGGAAAGGGAGCGACAGAATGTTTACTCAAAGTTTTAGACAAGAAATCATTGAAGCTATCAGCCATCAACTTAGCGTCAACTATATGGTTTCCTAAGGCGTCTCGAAATACGGGTTGCTGCGTTTTTTTTCTGGGCTTTAACTGTGCGCGAAAACAGTTTCACAACATTTAACGAAGGGTTTTCGTAACATGTGACCTCATTGTCTGGCTGTTTTTCGTCAGATAGCCGCTTAGCCTGTTTAAAGATTTGTTGGATCAAAAGCAGGACGGAAGTGTCATTTTGTAGACGAAAACGACGTGAAAGTCAACGCAGTCTGTGGCGGAAAGATAAAGGGAGGTAGACTTCATCCTTGACATTAATTATTTTCTTACGGGAAACAAATGAGACATGAGTGGACGTAGAACTTTCCACAACGTATCAGTACAAAAATTCACATCCAAACATAGAAAAACGTAAGTCCAATCGTAGGGATTAAGGTGTGTTAGTAATTTCCCCCATATTTTAGCGTAGCAAAAATTACCATTGAAAAATTCAAAAGACAATTTTGGTGAACTAAGATGTTCTCATAACGAGGCCAGATAAGGGAATGGGCGTTGTCTTAATGGACAGAACAGATTATATTATGAAACTACAATCACTTCTGTCGGACAAGGAAAAGATTATACAGACAGAAAATGAGAAAGATCAGACTGATGAGGTAGAAGCACAACTGACTGACTGTTTGAAAAGATTTCAAACGGAAGGTCTGATAAGCGAAAATGACCTAGAGCGCCTCCGCCCCGTCGTTACGCATGTACCTCGATTGTACGGCTTACCGAAGATCCACAAAGTTGGCACACCGGTTCGCCCCATCCTAGATATGAAGAACTCAACGTACCATGCGGACAAACTTAAGCCCATACAGGATCAGCTAGCGCCACATAGCTACCGAGATACTTTTCAGTTCGTTGAAGGCGGGAAAGACTTCGACCTGAACGGCATGACGATGTTTTCACTAGATGTTTCGTCTCTTTTTATGAATGTGCCAGTTACGGAGACAGTCAACTATATCTGTGAATTCATTACTTCCAGCCAACAAATATAGGAATACCAGTGAATGCGCTCAAGGAACTGTTATTAAAATGTACCTTAAGCGTGCATTTCCTATTAAACAACAACTTGTACAGACAGATAGACGGATTAGCTATGGCTTACACCTTCGCCCACTTCTGGCGAATATTTTCCTGGGCAAGCTAAAAGCTTTACAGCTTCATCCGCAGATAAATCGTTTAAAATATTATGGGCGCTACGTGGATGATATCTTTGCGGTTGCATCTGAACAAACGGACATTTCAGATGTAATGGATACCATGAATCAGGCGCACCTGTCAATCAAATTTACACTGGAAGAGGAACAATCTGGATTGCTCCCTTTCCTGGACGTGTTTCTGAGTAGAAGGTCTGATGGGAGTATTCGATGAAGTGTCTATCGTAAGAAGACATGGTCCGGACAATATACCCGAAATTACCGTGGCCAAAATCCACCAATGTAGACTCCTGCGTCTAATTACCTGTCCCGGCAGCCACCATTTCTCTGACCATTATCAGAAAACGAACCGCAATTTTGTTTCTTTCCCTCTCCCTTCCCTCACCCTGACAACCGTACAATTTGTTCTAATTACCCGCATATTTGACTTAGTTAAACAGTGATATAAATGTAAAGGTCTGATGAGAATTTAACGAAAGCTAACGTACGCTCGCCAAAATTTATTTTAAATCCCCCATATTTGCTGATCGGAAATCACGGAAAAAACTATATTTTTTGTAAAACGTTTCATCAGCCTCGAGTTCTAGTGTAGAAAGAACTATGACATGGTCAGAACTCCCAAGTGGGTCTAAAGGTGACACTGGCAATGGTTGACAACATCTACAGAAAATAAGATCACGCATGTTTGATCCTTGGGTGAGAAAATCAACTACCTGCTCCCACATGCCAATATCTATTTGCTGTAAAATAATGGAATTTATAAGAAAGAAGGCGACCGTGAAGTTCGTGAAGGTAAACCGAATACTCTCAGATCCCAAGCATGGCTTCGGACAGAATCACTATTGTCTTTCCAGTTTATTGCTCTCAAAAGAGCAGAAGACTCGCGCATTCGACGAAGATGGTAGGGTTGACGTCATCTACACTGATTTCAATAAGGTTTTTTTACAGTGTCGCAAACAAACGTCTAATTTATAAATTATCTGAACTTGGAATGAAAGGAATCCTGCTGACATGGATTGCAGACTTTCTTACAGGAAGATTGAAAACTTTGTGTATTGATACCCCAAAGTCAACACCTACTCCAGTTCTAAATGGTGTCCTCCAAGGCTCAATCTTGGGGCCGTTACTCTTCTGAGTCAACATCAACGACTGTGTCGATGACCTGGGTTGCAGTGCCGTCATGTTTGCAGATGATGTTCAATTGTGGAGGGCCATCAGATCTGATGCTGATAGGCACTCACTTTATCAGAGTCTCAACCGTCTTAGCAGCTGGTCTTTTCGTTGGCTCCTAAATTTTAACGTTGGGAAGTGGGTTGTCCTAAAACTCCGTACCAGAAGGACCAGTGAGGAAAAGAGGAAGAGACTGGAAACAATAATGAATTAATGCGTGATCACTTGTTAAGTTCCTGGTGGTTATTGAACTGAACTGATTTAGTGGGCTGTAGCTGTTTCAGGGTTTTTCTTACTGTGTCCATTGGGAACGACACCGTGCTTATTTTGTTTGTAGATGTGGCAGTACTGTAGTATTCATCCTCGTCAAAAAATGATTCCTCGGTATACACGGACATAAAGAAATTGGATAAGAGGCAGGTCTTATCAGAGTTATCAGTTGACCTGTTTCTCTGATTGTCTTTAAGACAAGGAATGCAGTCGCGATTTCGTTTTGCCTTATTAACGTAAGCATAAAACCTTTTCGAATTTCTTGGTATGTCTTTAAATATTTCTGACTCAAAGGCTGATCTTTCTTTTCTCAGAAGATTCCGACACCGATTTCGCTATTTCTTAAAAGCGGAAAAATTTTCGGGTTGTTAATATCTGGCATATGTTCTCCACAGTCTTCTTTTTTTCTTCTTGAGATTCCTTTTTTTATTTCCGATGTCACCCACTCGGGTCGGGAGACGCATGATCGCCTTTTAAGTTGGCAGAATTTCTCTACCAATTGGTGAATCAATTTACTAATGAAGAACCAGGCAGCATTAGGGTCAGGTACATGTGCAGGGCTCCAGTCTATCCCATTCAGTAATTCTTTCATTTTGGGATAATCCCCTTTTTATACATTTCTCTGCCTAACTGCACGACGTTTGGATACAGAGAAATGACTGTACTCCCAAGCAAGAACACAATGATCACTTCGTCCAAGCGGCACGTAAGAACTTAATGCAAGGATGCAATTGTCGTCTCTACTTATGATTAGATCCAAACAGCTTGACTGCTGCCCATTTCGGAACCGCTTATCCACGCAGCAGTTTTTTCTCCTGAATAACATAAAGATAGGAAAAACATTTATAATAATATATATTCAGGAGTTTTTTTTCACTGCCAGCCTCTACCCACTGAATATTTCATCTGACAATGCCTGTAAACCGGCAATAAATACAACTATTATTATTATTATTATTATTATTATTATTAAATGCCATTCTCTCCAAGTAAATGTCATCTCCTGATTTTCGGTCCACAAAAACGTACACCAATAATTTTCAATAATCAGGAAATAACCGAGAAAACATCAATAAAATACAAATGCTCTTGATTTATCTCCCCACATTAAACAAATATCACCAAAAGCCACTAAACTATGCGGATTCATTTGTAAAAATTTTTCCTCAACTGCCCTAAAGACACGACTATATAAAATGTATGTTTTACCTCTCCTGGATTACTGCTCAATTTTCTTTGGCATAATGCCATCAGGTGGCCGAAAGAAACTAGAAGCCATTCAAAGATGCTTTACCAGATCCTTATCCAAATGTGATGCCTTTCAAGGCTCATACATGGAACTTTAAAATAGATATGGTCTTCAACCCGTCTGGATCAGAAGACTCAAAAATGGTCTCCTTTTTCTATTCAAAATCACACACGACCAAGATATTCTCAGCATTAATATACTAACGAATCAAAACGGCCCTCGAGACACTAGAAATTATGAAAATATTAGAAAAATTCCTAACTTCAAATAGGCCCAACGATCCAACTTCTATTCCATAAGATACGCAACAATATGGAATGCCCTGCCAAGTTCTATCAGGAATATTGTCGACCCCCTCTAGAATTTAAAATAAAAATCAAACAATATATGTTAAATAATAGCACACATCTATTTTTGAATAAGATATGACATTTTCAACTCAGTTCTTTTACATAGAATTCGGGCCGAAAGGGCTCTGATAACGCCAACTTCGGGAATCACGCGTTTTACAACGTGGCGGTTACTATCGGCGAAAGCTACTTCAATTCTGATTCCTCCCGATGAGCTGCCATATGTGCATGCAGAAGTCAAGCCAATCCAAACGTACTTTGCGGCGATAGCCATTTCAGGCCAGAAGCTCCCACGAGTAGCTATTCGACGTCCTTTTATGAACATCTTACGACGACCTGCAATGCACATAGAGAATAAGAATTTTAATTATCTGTTTATGTGGTACACCATCTGGTTATGGGCAAGCTATAGCTGGTGGTTAGTGACCTACAAGACTCATAAATACCTATCCTCTGGCTATGCACAAGGGCTCTCAATTTAATGATTTATATATCCATTATCTAAAAGCAGCTTTTTTTCTATTGTTTAAACTATTTAAAAAATTATGATAACTTTACATTTTAAAATGTTTTTGGATAGAGTCTTTCCCTAATAACAATTCGGAGGCGAATCGGATTCGAGGGTACGAATTTTCGGACGCGAATCGGATCCGACCATGACAACGAATTCGGACGCGATTCGGATCCGAAAATTCATATCTCGTTTTTCAACCGCTAAGCGGAACCCCTTACTCCTTTGGTTGACGCCCATACTAGCTAAACGGTTAAAAAACGACCCCCATTACGTCACCTCTTTCGTTTGCGCCGAATCCCGTCTAGGAAGATTATCTATAGAAGGTACTGGCTTACCCGCATGTGAAGGAGACTGGAAAATAGGCATAGTTATGCTAGAACCGCCGCTACCAGATGAATTGTCCTAAAAATGGTAATGGGGGTAATTGTTCTGCGTACCGATGACGACGAGAGGAACGAGATTTTTGAAACGAAAACGTTGGAATCTATAGGGCCCAGTATGAAATCCATCTTCAGACATAATGAGCTACAACCCAATAGGAAAAAAGGGATGAGGAATGCAAAAATATCTAATCATTCACTGCCTCCCTTCAATTTCCACGAATAAATAGCTGTGGGACTGATGGGTTGTAGGATTGGCGGACAGCGACCGTTGAACGGTGAGAGTTACAGTGAGAAAAAAAGCCTAGTACGAGAAGATGAGTGAAGATAAGTGAATTCTCAAATTTTCAACTGATTTCTACGTTTCCTGTAGAAAATATTAGCTTAATTATTGACAATTAATTGTATTTCTACCTCATCATCAGCTGCACATACCTGCAGTTATTGCAATTGCAAAAGGGAGAAATATAGAGTTTTTAAACTTTTTCACCCTACATAGCCTCATTAAAAGTTCTCGCAGATTTACGTCAAAACGACGGAATCTAAAGGCTAATTCTAGAAATAAAGTTGAAAAATTTGTAAGTTTACCTTATTTCAAGCGAAGAATAATTTGTAGTAACTGGTATACCAGTTGATATAATTTTTCATCCTGCATAGCCTCTTCGCTAATTCTATTTTCAGTTTAAACTCGTTACCTAGCAGATATTTGCTTGCAGTGACTTGCTTAAAAATATTAAATCTTTTTATTCCGCAAAAACGTTACTAGTAACAATTTTCCTTCGTATTATTGATTTGAAAAGTACTTATATTTTAAAAAGCAATATGAAACCCCAGTCAGTACTTAGACGCAAACATCCTCTTCGCGTGAAACTTCCACTAGAACAACCCACCTTAAGCATGAAGAAATTAGATCTTGACGCCCTGGAAAACTTTAATACCTTTTATGTCTAAATATGGTTCTCTCTTCACGATCCTTGGTACCATTTTTGAGGGAAAGTTGTCTTCACTCACTTCTCAACAATGCGTGAAACTAGAGCCTTTTATAAACATGGTCAGTACTGAGTCACTTGACCGACATAAAAGGAGTTTCAATTTTCTTTTTAAAAAAACGTTCCCAAGAGTAAAAATCCCTCTGGACGTTGCATTTCATTTCCTTTACTCGTGTGGCTTTAACTTTAAAAGTCGCTGAAGCTAAAAGGTTATCTTCCCGTAGTAAAAACCCTCCTATTCTGGTCAAACTTTTTCAGCGATTGAAGTTGACCTTATTTTTCTCTAGGCATGAGCACTCAGCTCAATATTTGAAAAAAACAGGTTGTTTATCTGTAGGGATAAAAACCCCAATGGAACGTCGGGTTTCACCCTCATTAGCAAACAAGAAGCCTTGGTCTACACCTTCAATACCAAAAGTTATCTCAGAGGTTTGTCCTGAAGCTAAAAGCAAGCCCACGGCCCTCCGGATCGACAGGAATTTCGATTCCAGCTGAATCTTCACCCGTTAAACTTGTTTCTGGTTTGAGGGAAATTGTGTCAACTCCACTTCTTTCTCATCCCAAAGCAAACCATGCCGGCTATACCTGCCAAATCTACTAACCTAAGAAAACTCCTAGTAAATCTAAATCTGTGGCTAATCCAGGCTTTAAGATCAGCAATGGCATTACCGATGGGAAACCTGCTAACCCCTCAGCATCTACAACAGCTGCGAACGCTAACGTTAGCATCTTTCCCAACCAAAAATTGTCCGAAATCCACAAATATTTAAGGCTTCTAATTATGCTACCAGTTTTTCGAAATCAATTATTCCTTTTTCAAATGCACGTTTTTCCGCCAATTTTTCGCTAACGTCCTCAAAATCTCATTTCTATGCCACCCCTATCTTTCAAACGCCACAATATAGCCTTCCCTTCCACGGTTTTCATCCAAATATGCCGCTGTACAATAATCTCAGTTCTCTTAACAGTAACATTTCGACAAATTGTAGACCAGAGCAATTTTGTTTCCCACCTTTCGTTTCTTCTTTCCAGTTTTTCTTCTCCGCCACCAAATTATCCTTTTTTTATAAATACTGATGAGCGTAACCTGCCGCTCAGGAATACGCTCAGCTTAGTTTCACTCAATGCGAGGTCAGTTGTAAATAAGATGGCTGAGCTTAGAACAGTAGCCTTTGAGCTTGATCCAGATGTGCTGTGCATCACTGAATCCTGGGCTCACTCTCTTATTTCTGACTCGACGCTTGCTATAGATAATTTCAATTTGTACCGACAAGACCGCGCTGAAAAAAACGTGGCGGTGGTTGCCTCCTTTATATTAAGTCATCCTTTGTACATTTCCCTTTTTCATCTGAACATTTCGTCTTTTTCTGGAAATGTATGCTTTGCTTCAGTCATCCTCCCGCACAATAAAAAAAGCGGTAATTGGCTGTGTCTATAATCCTCCGTGTTATTCTGGCAATGAAAGCGAGCTCTGTGAACTATTTGAAAAAAGTTGCAGACACTCAGTTTGATGTCAAAATAATCGTAGGCGATTTTTAATCTGCCAGACATTGACTGGCAGGCCAATTCCTCTCCGCCTAAACATCAGAAATTGGTCGATACTATTAACTTTTACAAACATGTCCCAACTGGTCAGATCAGTTACTAGAAATGACAACATTTTTAGATTTAATTTTTTTACAAACGATGTTCACCCTCTCTTTATGAATTTCCATCATGATCTATTTACAAGTGATCACGCAATAATTCACTGTTGTTTTCCAATTCCCCTTCTTACGAAGCCTGAGGTTTAAATGCAATAACCTCGACTTTTGCTAACATAAACCATGAAACAGTAAATAATTTCGTAAGCACTCTAGATTGGCATAGCATATTCTCAATCAACGATCTAAACTTTTTTTCCGTGAGCTATTGCAGAGCCTCACAGAAAAAAAGCCAGTCTTTATCCCGTTTAAGATTTTTTTAATTCACATTCAGCTTCTTCTACTGTTCCGCATTTTCTCCAGAACAGACTTAAAAAAATTACGAAAGCAACTTAAAGATTCATCTAAAAGCTCTTTGTCAGTTCATTTTAAGGATTGCACAAATATTTGAATTAGCATCGAGAATAAGGCTCGCGCGAGATAAGCGTAGGGAGTCTCGGGCACTAAGTGATGCCAATTCATCCAAATCTGTTGCTCAAATCTTTCATGTTCGGTCATCGGCTAAGCGTCTGAATGTAACTCCGCCCTTACTCGACTGTAACAGAAAATTTGTTACCAGATGATTTGGGCAAAGCAGAATGTTAAACTCGTTTTTTTGCCAACCACTTTACCACTGAAACTAGCCCCACTCCCACAATTCCTCTGCTTTCAAATTCACTTCTAACAGCTATTAATTTCTCGCCTTCATGTATTCAAAGAAATAGCTCTCCTAAAAAAATTCACATTCAGTTGGAACTGATAACATTCCAAACTCACTTATTAAACAGTTAAGGGATTTTCCACCTTTACTAAGCAAATTATTCTCAGTATTTCTCGTAAAATGGTTTCTTCCCCGATTATTGGAAAACTTCTATTATAATACCAGTTTTTAAAATCTGGTTCCCGCTCGGACATTCATAACTATCGCGGTGTTCATAAAAACGCCCTCTCTTGCTAAACTCTTCGAAAAAAACTAATTGCAAAACAAATCACGGATTTTTTTGCATAAGCAATAAAATTATCAACTTATCCCAACACGGCTTCTTACCGGACCGTTCTTGTGAAACCTGCCACATGTCTTTTCTAAATCTACTAACCTCTCTTCGTAATGATCATCTATCTGTAGTAGTTATCTATTTTGATCTTAGTAAGGCATTCGATAAGGTGCCTCATAAACGACTTCTAGCTAAACTAGAAGCTTTAGGATTCCGTAGTCCCCTAACTGACTTTATTAGATCATACCTAAATGATCGAAAACAAAACGTTTTAGTAGGGTCCTCATACTCAAGTCCTACCCCGATTGTCAGTGGTGTCCTTCAAGGTACCGTATTAGGTCCTTTGTTGTTCTTACTGTATATAAATGATATTACATCGATAGTTAAACATTCTCAATCTTTTATTTATGCTGATGATCTCAAATGCGTTTATTCTCTCTCTAACTCTACAACCGAACGGTGCCTAGAACAAATTCATTCAGACTTAGACGCTCTTTCGGCCTGGAGCTCCACATGGCTAATGGAGTTCTCACCTACTAAAGTGTCGCTACATGAGTTTTGGGCCTGTAAGGCTGCCGCAACCTCTTATCTTTGAAGGTTGCCATATGATTGAATGTTCCTCCATCAAGGACTTGGGCTTAAGCTACACCAATAAATTAGATCTTTCGCCTCATGCCGATAGAATTACGGCCAAAGCTGCTCAGATTTGCGGCTTTATTTCTTATAATTTCTACCTTCCTGAAATTAAATTAAGACTTTATCGTATGTTTGTACTTTCCATTCTTGAATTTTTGCTGTCCTTTCTTCGGTTTGATGAACGAATCTAGCCGTTCAAAAATTGAAAATGTTCAAAGAAATTTCACCAAAAAAACTCCTATATCCGACTATTTTAACTACTTCCTACTCAACAAGATGCCAGCTAACGAAGCTAAAAATTTCTTTGGGTCAGGAGACTTGAAGCAGGCTTTTGTCTCCTTTTTTTCGTCTTAATAATAGTTCAACTCTCCCAAAGCTTTTCTGTCATTACCCCCGTTAGTCTTCCTTATAACCTAAGAAATTCTGAACTAATTATACCTCCCCCTGCATCCTCCACGTGTAAACGCTCTTTCTTCTTTGCTTCTAGGTATAGTTTTCTTTGGAATAACTTGCCAATTGAAATAAGGTCGTTAACTAGTCTATCTGCATTCAAGCGAAGACTGCAAATTTATCTTAACACTGATTCTATTAACCTTTTATTTTCCTCATCTTTTCCCAGTAGCTTTCCCCATGACTCGGAGAAAGGACCATCGGGAATTGGAGTAACCCTGTTGAAACTATATTTACGCTACCTGGAGACGCCCATGAACTATAATGTCTCCTTATATCACCCGTCCTCCAAACGATGACGTCATTCGGACGTACAAATTCGGTGGTCCACAGTCTTAAATGCTGCGGTTTCTTTGGATACTAACCATCATCAGAATTCAATTCTGGATCCTATGATGCTGAGGACTTAAGTTCATTGACGCATTTTTCGTGAGATTCTGTTTCATACGCCTAAGTGATCAAGAACGAATCACCTCGACGTTTCATTATCTCATTCTGAAATGCTACTGCAGTATTACCCTATTCTACCACCTGACTATTTTTTTCCTAAGCAGTTTTTTTCTCCTACCTTCTATTCCGAAAATGAAGACCTATTGAACTCTGCCTCCATTTTTCATGGTAGGAGTTTTTTCACTGCCTATTTTTTCTAGTTCACCATTAATTTTAAAACATTGCTTACTGTTGACATAGCAGGACAATTTATGAATTTGTACATTTTATCTGCACACATTGTCATAACTTTATTTCGTTACTAATGTTTGCTTAGACAGTACCTTCCCGGTGCTAACCAAATATAAATTCTAAATTCTAAAGTTACCGTCCGACGCAGTCTTTAACATATATATTATGTCTGCGGCATGCTTGGCTGATTCCATGATGTCCGTCCTCCGTGTCACATCGTCCAGTGATTTCGATTAAAGGCTTTCCATAGCCACAGTGAATTCCCACAACGAATAGTTCACAAACAAAGGGCTCCATAATTCTACCTAGGATAGGCCAAAACCCGCACTTAGTTTTCTTATGTATAGGGAGCCCATCAATAGCTAAATAAGTTACAACAATTTTGCCTATTAGACGCCTGGTAGAGTCTCAAAACTGCTCAGTTAACTGTTTCAAAAGTAATAAATGATCGTACTCACCACTGCTCATTGCCGTCACCGTTGAAACATCACTTTCCCCGGCCAGCAGTGTTCGTGCGTCTGCAGGAAGGTCAGAGGTCAGCCGTCTTATAATCTTCAGAAGACTGCTCTGCTGAATCAATGGCATACGCGAGCGTATTGCCCAAGAACTCATAGCCTCTCGAAACGCAGGTTCCTCTTCAATTGTAGGTGTGCTTGAAGAGTTGTTTGGTGCCACGTCAGATACATCTGACATCCAACTTGCATCCTCATCAGCAGAGGAAATCTCTAAGTCGTCATATGACGAACTAGAGGAAGAGGTCAGATGCCACGACGATTAAGATGAGTCGGGCGGATACATTTCCCTCATATTCTCGGCAATTTGACGTTAATCATCCAGAAAACCTCTCTGGGCACGTCTCCTCAGTGGTTTCATAGATACTGTTCTAAACATTCTGTAAAAAAAGCAAAATCGGTCAGTATAGACAGAACAAGGGTGCAGGCAGTTAAGCGACCGCGTCGCAGCACGACAGCGCAGGAAATGGAATGGTACGGCGCGCGCGGGATTGACAGCTCAGTGCCCGATCGATTTGCCAGTAACACTGCGCGCATTCTCTTGCGCCCTTAGTGACGCGTCATCGAGGTGCACTAGCAACCAATCAAATTCCAGATGCGATTGACGTACAACCTTTCGAGCCTCGAATCGTATTTTATTGCTATTAGGGTTATTTTATATATAATTTTATGATTGTAAACAATTTGCTTAAAAAATCACCTGCAAAACTTATTATTTTTTATCTCAGTCTGTTAGTACTATATTTATTCTGGATGTAACATCATTTATGCTCTACGTAATTCGAATGCGCAACGAGCCGCACGCCTAGGTTTTGATATATTTTTATGAAACGAATGGTACTAGCTGTTTCATACAGCTAGATCAAACATAATTCAACACTATGTTATATAATACAAATATGAAGATTGTAGGACTGCATTGAAAGTTTCTTACCGTTGAACTCTTCCTGCTCCTAATCTTTTTTTCACCTTTTTAAGCAATCGGTCAACTAAGTCTAATTATTCGGCAGACCCCACACCGGAATCGACTGCGCTCGCATCTGATTGGAAGTACTTATCCCTTCGAATCGACCGCAGACGTTTCTACCTCTGTCGAATGAATACTCTCGAACGTCAATAACAGAGTAGTCTTGACTCTCACCATTCTTACCTGATACATTCATCCCCATTCTGTAAAGCTGTTTTAACTTCAAATTTTGCTATTTCTGAACCTTGGAAAACAGGTTTTTTTACTTAAAACAAACTCTTCATTTCGAACACTGCTTTTTAAGCAAACAAACAAACAAAAGTAAAAGTGGTTAATGAAAAGAGGAGTTTGTTTTAGGTTTTTTCCTGTGTTCTAAGGATTTGACGGCACCCAAGCAGTGCGAAATCAATAAACCTATTTATAGGGTTTTCAAAGTATCTGGTTATCTCCCTGCTATATGCTGAAAAATAATCGTATGTCGGCGATGATGACCGGTGTTTCTTCCCTGCCTACTGCTGGTTTTGCCACCCCGCTATCCCTTACCGTCAGAACTTCCATGATATAATCCGCAGTTCCCGACAGTGCTACAATCCCCACCGGTATGTAACTGATTTTACGTGGAAATTTCCCACACCAAATAGACAATTTGTACAGTTCCTCACTGTTTGTTTGTATCTTTATAGTTTCTTTTTACTGTTCTTCCGTTCGGTTACCATAACATAGACTGTAGTGTAAACAAGGATTTAAACTACTAAGACCTAATGTTTACAAAAAAACTAACGTTAAGTGTGAAATATGTGTCCAAAATAAAAAAAAACGATAAAAGGACGGTAAAAACGACAGAGGATAGTTAGAATGCAGACGCACGAAAATGCAACCCTCTTCTGTATCAAGGTTTTGTTGGGGGTTACAATGAAGCCTGCCCTAGACCCAGAAAGCTAGGCACAAAGGACGATGAGCAGGGCCAGCAGCTCAATTGAGATTACGTTCGGTGGAATGCGATCGAGGAATTAAGATCTATTTTTGCAATTACCTTCAGAAGATTAAGGCAGATTAGCATAATTAAGATAGCGCTGATGACATGCAGCAGCGAAAACAGGAGACGCCCGGTTGCGAGTCAAAGATTGCTGTGTATTTTTTGGCCCATTTAAACAAGCATACAGAAAGGGTAAGGTAAAAAATAAAGAAATTCAACTTTTAAAAATACCTACAAGACTCCGTGTAATATAAATCCATTTGCTCACTTTATTTATGGATGTTTACTTGACGAGTTAGTTAACTGTTCTGTCCTGCTATATACTTGACGTCCTTGGCCGCTACAACAGATAACGGAACCTATCGGAACTACTGCGTTTCAAGAAATGTCATTTTTCAAATATTCTCCTTCTTTTATTAAATGAATTTTTTTCTCTTCAGTTTTTATTGATGAAATTTATCTCGGTATTTTTGTTTCTTTAGGGTGTTCATCATCCTTTGTGGTATTTCGGTTGTAATTTATGGCTTTAGGTATGTTTGTGCAACTCCAGCATGCGGTTACTTCGAGCGTGAATTAATACTGTCAGAAGAGTATATAAAGACTACGGAGATTTGAACTGAAATGTCTTATACGCAGAAATTTTAAAGCTTCCTGGGGTGCAGACAGTTGTTCGCATTATCTACGACAACTTCGACAAAACAAGGGTGATACACAGTCATTGCTATCTGATCGACTGAGACGGCAGTTCCTGCTCTATTACTTCGTGTGGAAAATGAGGTCAGTAGTCGTGGGGCGCCAACTGAGTATGGTACGGACCTATCCGGACATGCTCGGTCGGTTGTGTCTCCGTGCTCTTTCTAGAGTCTCACCAGCAGCCACGCTGCAGTGGCTATTATGATAGGTAGAATTAAGTAACCGACAGAGATAACGGAGACTGCAATGAGCATTTCTGCTAATGACTGAAATAAGCCAGATATTATCATTCCAGTCTCCCTTATCTTTGTCTATAATATGGTCCTGAAAATGAGGTCATTCGCTATTCGCACTGTTATACGGCCAAGCGGCTTTAGTGGTACAATAGCACAAAACAAGCCTTAAGGCTTCCCTTCCCCCTATACTGTCTTGCTGCTATGCGGAAGCTCAATTCTTATCCCGCAAGTAACTCGAACTATAATTAGATTTGTACCAGCCGAGTTAAAAAAACGTTACACACTATCAAAATAATGTTCATTTTCTGTGTATACTGCCGTTGAATTAATATTTCACTTTAAAATTCTTTTGTTCACTTTCTCAGTGTTTACTTATACCCCAAGAATATAACAATTTGCACGTTTGTCTGTGGTCTACTGGTATTGATAACGGGCCACGTGGTAGATGTGCTGGACCAGCAGCAGGGTGCAGCAGGCTTTATTCGGGTTGAGCTCCCACAACAAATGCTGAACATGAGAGGAGGGCATGGTGGCCCGCGTGAATGCAGGCTCACGCCGCACCATCCACTTGCCATTTATGACACTCCCACTCCGTGGGATCTGCTTCAGGCGTATCGGCACGGTCAAGAATGTCTGCGGCTGCGTTAGCCACCTGCGCCCGACCTCGCTTCCGGTCATCTTGACTCTATATTGACACCGAACACAGACGATTCAACGAGGAGTGTGATAGCTGTAGCGGAAATGTATTATCACTTTAAACTAAGCCACGCGCAATGCACCGTCCCTGCACCACCATACTGTGGAGTAGACGGTTAACGTCGTCGAACTACGGCGGTCGAGTTATCAGGGTATTGGTGAAACTGGCTTAAGCAGAGGTAAATCCGTTTCCCCGTATCCGCCCGCGCTAATGCATTGTTAGTCCTATAGACCGCATCGCCAGAAGAGATCGCTGGCAAAATACATCAAAGAGGCTAAAGTCATCACTAATTTGTTTGAGTCCTGTCTCGACACTAGCTCCTGGGTTCCGATTTGATCATTTAGTAGATTTAAAATTATGCGCTGTTAACTGATTACTAGGCTTTCACTGTCCATTTGCCTGTCTTCATGAAAAAAAGGTTAACAAGTGAAGGTTTGGGGTCCAGTTCTGTCGTTCCACGAAAAGGTCCCTAGAGTGAGGCATAGAAACTGTCTCACCGGAGACAATTTCTGCGATTAAATAGCGAGCATACTTCAAGTCGAAGAAACGCTGTGGAAGAGTGTGCTTTCAGGTTCTCGTACTGGTGAAGCTATTAATTATTTCTGGTTCGGCGGACTCCATATTGTATATTTTACTGTATCCACAATAGTCGTTTTCGGTTGCAGTCTTTCGTGGACGGACTACCGATGCAGATACACAGGCTAAATTCCGAGGCACCAGATTTGCGCCTGATATCGGATTTAACCAAAATCACTCATATTCGCACTAGGGCATCTTGGCAGCGTCACCAACCAAGGCCGTGCAATTTTGCCACCAATTCCGTACTGTGCATAGTGGGGCCATCTCGTTCATTGAGCAAGAAAGGCGCAGGGGACTCGTTGCATTTGCAACTAAGCATCCGTTTGTACTAAGGGGACTCAATCTTATGAAAGATTGCGGTGGTCAGGGTATCAGCATAATCAATCAGATACATACGTTGTCTTTCTTCTGTAATCACTAGCCATTCTTCACATCCGTATAGAAGGGTTCTCATGATCAAAGCCCGACTAACAGCTTGGTCCTCACACTGATTTCAGATCTTTGTGTTAAATTAGTATGAGGCCATGTATATGTGCTTGGCCGAAGTTTTCATTTACCCGTTTATAAGAATTTGACTCAAAAAGACAGATGCTGTTCACTATTCTCAGACGCCTTGCCGAACGACTTTTGAGACTCATTTTTGCTTTTGGGAGGGGTTTATTTTAAGACCATTTTTTGCCTTCCTTCTAACCTATCTCAGATACTACCTGCTGAATTTATTCAAAGGGGCTTATTAACTTGCAACGTCATTTACATAGCCAGGATCCTTAATACGTAGGACACGGTTTACCTTAACACCGGGGTGATTAACCACCGCATGCTAGACCCTATCACGTCAAACGGTTTCGTCAAAAGAGAATCGCCATTAAGTAAATAGTAAGTAGAAAATAACACCGACTACTTCTAGCCCATGCTCCACGGAACAGTTAAAGGTGCTCGAGGATGGATCAATACTTTCAAGCACCCTCGTGGAAGCCTACGACATGGCATTTATCTTATATTTATTCGTTGCCTTCCGTGGATATAGTCATAGTGGCAGTGTCAGCAGATCTACTTTACCAACTTTCTATCGGAAGGTACTGCAGTAGACTAAAAATAATGTAAGCCAGCATTATTAGATCGCCACTGGATAACAGTCCACATGCAATGCCCTGTTATTCTTCGTCTCCGCTGCTGTCCCGAGGGTTATGATAGATCTTGGATTGCAGCCGCAGTTGTGTAAGAACGCTTGAGGTAGTTCCAAACCCCACGCCACCTGTCGAATTTAGAAACTGAGCCAAACACCCCTTGTACAATTGCACGTCAGTTTGACCGTCGTAGTCTGACGATATCCATCGTACGCTCCATAGAAGGGTGGTGCAGGGACGGTGACTTGTGTGCAAATTAGTTTTAAGTGATAGTAGACTTGCACTGCATCTACCGCACTCTGTCTCTTCCCTTACCCGCCTGTGCCCGGTGTCAAGACATAGTCAAGAAGACTGGAGGTGGGGTCGCGCGCAGATGAAGCATCTTCCACGAAGTGGTAAAGCTGGGTGTGGCATGCGCCTGCACCTACGCGTGCCCATGTTCGGCATGCCCTCCCCCCCTCCATGTTCGGCGCCCCTCATCCCAGAATATTAACGCCTGCTGCACCGTCCTTTGTACAATTATACCATGTCTTCCGATGACATGCCTATCTTGCGCGTGGTACGCCTTACACAGAGACTTTACGCCACACCCCTTATTTAACTTTCAATCAGCTTAACCCAGACATGTCACTGTTACGGAAGAATAAGAAGAAGAAGAAAGGCAATGAGATCGATCCGGGAAGACGGGTTACCCGTTAGCCTAGCTGCTGGCTACCCGGCGCGTCCACAAGTGGCGGATAGTGGAACGGCCTTCAGTGAAGGTTAGTTGCGAAACAAGGACTCTCGGGCCAACGAATAAGAAGTCGTGGACCAGCAGCGACAGTTCTACCAGGGCGTGGAGGGCTGAGGTCTGACACGCTGACTGCCTTATAAAATGCCGCAAATCCCTACGACGACACTGACATGGCGACCGTGAACCGCCATTAAATAAGTTGGCTTACCACAGCTGCCTTGTTTTTAGGTTCTTGAGCCAAAGCGCTAGAAGATACAGCTTCGAACAACCAATCCGAGTGGTTATCGGTGAGAGAATGCTGAATTTTGCTGCTCAGAACCGACTTTTTGTCACGAACACGTGCTTCCAGCACCGCCACAAATATCTGCTGACTTGATATTCAAACGAAGGTCATACCGCAAATCAGATCAACTACATTCTAGTCGGTTCAAGGTTCTGCAGCTACGTTCACGATAGGTCGATGCATGGTACCGGAACCGGTAACGCCTACGGGTCTGACTATGTTCTTGTTCGCACACCCCTGAAAGTTCACCTCTCATCTACACTCAAAATGCCACGTGCCTTGATATCGTGAAAATCCGGCAACCCAGCACTACTGATGCCCTGAATACAGAAATCTGGTGCCATTTCACGGCCCGAGCCAACAGAGAAGGTAGTGGCTAATGGTCATCACTGAAGACATCCGTCTAGGGAGCAGCTGAGAAAATTCTCGGATTCACCGAGTGACACCGCAGTGAGTGGATCAGTGGACGAATCCTGCAGTTGTCTGCCCAGATGGCTCGAGCCAGGTCCCACAACGATTTTTCCTTCCACCAATTCCAGGACATGATAGCAAAGTCAGTTAGGGATGACCGGCAGGCATATTGGTTTCGAATAGCGACGTTTGTGGAGCAGGCTTCAAACGTTGTTTACATTGGCAAACTCTACCAAATTATCCGCCAAGTTAGTGGTAAGCCCTCGAGACGTAGTGACTCTGGTCGCTATTTGAATGGTGGCTTTGTTGCTAACAACTCAGCTAAGGTCGATCGCTGGCGTGAGCACTTCGAGCACCTCCTCAACTTTGATGAGCAAGTAATCACACCCCCGCTCTCCTCTGCAGCTAGGTTTCATCCCTCTTCGGCCTATGCAGTTTCCCGTTCCGAGGTAGAATTTACCGATGCAATACAGAGGCTGCACAATAACAAGGCGCCCGGAGAGGACGGTATTCCCACAGAAATATATAAGGCCTATGTCGACACTCTGGTGCCCTGGTTTTCATGAGATGATTGAGCAAGTGTGGAGAGACGATGTAGTTCCTAATGATTTGGGTTCTGGTATCCTCTTGTCTGTCTCCAATAAGGGAGATAAGACAACGTTTGAGAACTACCGCGGCATAAGCCTCATCGACTTTGCGGTGAAGGTCTTCGATATTGTCCTTCTCCGACCGTTTCAGTCTGTACGTGACTCTGGGACAAGGCCCAACTAAGCCGGATTATGAGCTGGGCGTGGATGCGTGGACCAGATATTCACTCTGAGGCGCATTCTGCGATTCCGCCATGGCTACCAGCAGCCGATGGCCGTCTGCTTTATTGACTTCGCCGCTGCGTTCGATTCCGTTCATCGTGAGTACCTGTGACGAATAATGGAACTAAATGGTGTACCGGTCTTGGTCAAGGCCTACTATCGCTCCACCACTGCGCGAGTCCTCGTACATAACAATCCCAACCCTTACATATCCGATCTGGTGTTCGACAAGGTTGCATTCTGTCGCCCATTTTTATTCAAATACGCCATTGACTGGATTCTTGGGAGGGCCCTACTCGGTTATGACTGTGTGGAATTTGCACCCTGATGCCGCCTGACTGACCTAGACTACGCTGACGATATCGCCTTGCTTGTCTCAAGCTTTGGTGATCTGCAATCTGTGGTGTCGCGGGTGAATGAGCTCGCTACTTCGGTCGGCCTATCCAGAAACACTGGGAAAACCAAATTGTTTTCAAGCTGCATCCCTGACCAGGAGAAAGCGCTCCTCGGGATTAATGGTTGTCAACTTGAAGAAGTAGACATTTTTAAATACCCCGGGGTGAGGGTGCTTCCGAACGAACAGAGTAAAGACAACATTTTCTCCCGAATCGACGCTGCTCGCCGCGTTTCTTGATCTTTAGAAAGTCCCTATGAACTCGACGCGATATCTCCGTCGCCACTAAGATCCGCTTGTACCGTGCATCATCCGGTCAGTCCTTTTCTATGGTTGTGAAATGCTGGGCTATGCGCTTGGAAGATGAGCGAAGCCTGGAGGGATTTGATTATTGTTGCCTGAGGGCCATCCTTTGAGTGAAGTACACCGACTATGTCTCAAATGAGGCAGTCCGTACTCGCTGCCACAATATCGCGAGGATATCTCAGGCCACCCAAGCAAGACAAATGAGGTGGTTTGGGTACTTCCTCCGTCGCCTGCTTCACGAGCTCAGTTCTACTGCTCTCGATCCCGCACCGTTGCCCACCTGGAGGCGTTGAAAAGGAGGTCAACTAAGAACCTGGCTCGACAAAGTTCAGTAGGACATGGAGACGGTGCCTGGACCCTCGCTATTCGGCGTCCGTTGCTGGATAGAAGAATGGGTTGAACTATTCAGGTCTGCTGCCGCGAATCGTCGCGCATGGAGAGGTACAGTACGTGAGGTCATCAAAGCTGGCTAGATCGCAGCCGTAACAAGTACAAGTACGTGAGATCGACGCAACTCGGAATCTGTGTTTAGCTTCTTCACTGCAAGTAATAATACGCACTGTTACCCGTCACCACGTAAAAGTAGCCCGCACTAGGCAGATTCCCAAATAACTGAATACGTCAGCCCTCTTTGGAACCGAGGGTTAGACTGAATTTGGATTCTATTGCAACTTTCTTCGATGAAGAATCCAAAAGCCTCCCCGTTGAAAGCTGTTTCATTGACCGGCACGCGCCGACGTGACTTTTCTTTCGTTAGGCGCCGTTCCCACGTCCATCGCCAGGCCCTTTGATTTCATCTTACAACTGAAAGAGGGTGAGTGTCAGAAGCGAGGAGATGAGAAACATAGGTGCAGTGCAAACCTCCTCCATCACAATGCAGTTCACACAAAAGTCACTACTGCATTCTCCAGATAGGAACAGTCCTCATCACTTATAACGGATGAAGTACCACCTAACTGGTATGTTCGTGTCGTATTTCAACACGCACTGGTGTGACTGACTCTAAGGTTCCAGTCTTTACAAACCAATGCAGCTCATTCCTTGTGAACGCCGTCGACACCTAAATAATTCTTGTCATTTTCACATCCCTTTTACTATTAGCAAATGTTTTCGCATCCGGTATCTACCCCAAGTCTACCATTCTCACTCAGGGGGCTTAACCCGGCTTCCCTTTAAAATCTCCATGTCAAAATCCCACCTGCACGTTCAACGCCGCATCAGTTTACTGCCCGAACTTGCCAGACATCTGATGCTGGGATAGAATGACGTGGCGGGAAGCCTACGCCCAGGCCTAATATCACACTCCCCGCCGCCGCCATGTTTAGCATTTGTCATAGCATGCGCGGACTCTGCGAAGTCTGGTTAATGCGTGCCGTGACCCAATCTGGCCCCCATTTGTTGGTTCAATGCATCTCCAATGTAGCCCGTATTGGGGGCAACATGGAAGTACCACAGATCGATGGCGCGCACAGACTGCGTTCTCCAAAAATGCGAGGTGGCAGGATTCGGCAGTAGCTGTGGAAGCAAGGCACCACGTGCGGTGACTCTGTCAGTATCTTTGCAGGAACTGGCAAAACTGGTCACAGGTACCGTCCAGGGCATTAAAAAATCGCCAGAGCGGGGATGAAAACTCGAAACGGGGAGGGAGGAGTTTAACTACCGCCCTGTCTGGTAAATCGGTCGTTACAAGCAGCCGTAAGGCAGCTAAGTGTATAGGCAGAATAACATAACCGACAAAGACAAGGGAGACTGGAATGGCCATTTCTGACTTATTAGCCGTCATCATCCAGCCATACCCAAACCCAGGCGCTGGCGGGGCTTGAGAGTTAGCCCCAAGGCACAACGGGACGAGTGAGTCCTGTAACCGATCGGTGAGTGCCCCACACACACCGGGGCACTGGAGAATCCAAAAGCCTCCCCGTTGAAAGCTGTTTCATCGACCGGCACGCGCAGACGTGACTTTTCTTTCGTTAGGCGCCGTGCCCACTTCCATCGCCAGGCACTTTGACTTCATCTTATAACTGAAAGAGGGTGATTGTCAGAAGCGAGGAGATGAGATACATAGGTGCAGTGCAAAACTCATCCATCACAATGCAGTTCACACAAAACTCACCACTACATCCTCCAGATAGGAACAGTCCTCGTCACTTATAATGGATGAAGTACCACCTAATTGGTATGTTCGTGTGTATTTCTAACACGCACTGGTGTGACTGACTCTAAGGTTCCAGTCTTTACAAACCAATGCAGCTCATTCCTTGTGACCGCCGTCGACACCTAAATAATACTTGTCATTTTCACATCCCTTTTACTATTAGCAAATGTTTTCGCATCCGTTATCTACCCCAAGTCTACCATTCTCACTCAGCAGGCTTCATCCGTCTTCCCTTTAAAATCTCCATGTCCAAATTCCACCTGCACGTTCAACGCGTCCTGCTTGGATTAGCCTGCAGATCGCTGTTTATAATCCTAAGGAACTAGTTGGCTATCCAACGGCACCGCTTCAACCTAGTGTCTAATTTTCTTTCAATCCTCATTTGTTGTGCGTCTGTGTAAGTACTCCTGACACTACTTTAAGGTAGGTTTCAGGAGATCACCAAATCTTCGTAATTCGGTGACGATTTTTTCAAGGGGAATTTCAGTCACTCATCTTCAGCATTGCGATCCCACGCTGTACGCGCTGACTATGTAGCCTGAAGACGGTCCTCGTTCTCATAAGCACTAATAACCCTTAAGTTAGAGTTTTTTGATTATAGCCGTTGAGGTTGTTAGCCCCGGCCCGTTCGTGGGCCCGAGTTTTGTCCGCTTGCAACCAATAAGCGAAAGACGCCTCTTCGATTGGTTTGGAATTCTCGCTACTCCTATGCAAAGCCTCGCGCAATCGATTGACAGGGCGCGTTAGGCGGACTGAAGGAGGCCTGGGTTAAACGCTTCGCTGATGTTTGCAGGAGCAGACTGTCACAAAGGCTTTTTAGTTTGTGAGCGTATCAGCCTTATAGTTACCATTTGTACCTTCCGCCATACAATTGCAAATTATGGGTATATACTGAGATGTCGATACGTTTAGCAGCCTGTCAATGCCCAAGTGATTGAGCGACTGGATATTGCACAGTCCTAGTAATTCTCCTGAATTAGCCATTTGTAGAGTTAATGCCACTCCCTTTCCATTGAAGCTTTCGGCTAGGATGGTACTGAACTTGCCACTACTATTGTCTTAGCATTCAAATGCTCCATGTATTTAGACGGCTATCTGTTTATCTCTCTATTGAGGTCAGAGACATGCAGAATTTCGGACGAGTTAAAATAGTCGTGGCTGGCGACTCCGGTGTTGGCAAAACCGCCTTTGTCCATTTGCTCAGTCAAAAAGAGGTCCTTCTGAATCCCTCCTGGACGGTGGGCTGTAGTGTTGAAATTATGGTAAGTTTTCTCCTTCTACCAAGGACTCCTCAACATACAGCTCTACGATGGCCCACCTATGGGTGATGTTCAAAAATACTTCATCGAACTCTGGGACATCGGCGGCTCAGCTGGTCACAAGAATGCGCGTTATGTCTTCTACGACAACATTCAGGGAATAATTTTGGTCCATGACCTCACCAACAAGAAGTCAGAACTCCATCTGTCCAAGTGGCTGAACGAACTCATTGCCACTGATTCGTAAGTGACTGCTCCCCTTTCCTCACTCTCAGTTCTCTCTTTTTTTGTCAAAAATCCTCAAACCCGTAGGTCTTTCTTTGCGAGAAACCACGCGAATATCCAGTAGATAGGACCAGTTGTCACTAGTTTCTTTTTGCTCATGAGGGCTATAGTTGTTCATTCTCCACGCGATCTTGAACATGCTCACGGCAGCTTGTGGATCCTAAGCTTGCACCTCGTTTGACCTCTGCCTTTTTGTCTTTAGCTCATGTCCCGTTGCAAAATTGGTCAGCCCATCTGTGGCCTGCGGCTGTATAATCACATTCTGTAGGCGTTTACTGCTCATCTGACCTCTCTTCTCACCACTTTCAGTCTCGAAGTTATTTGCCACTCTGCGGACGGCAACGCCTCTCCAGAGGCAACAGCAAATAGCAGAACTGCCAAAACCTATTCTTCCTTTGACCTCCGCGGCTTCTGGAGAGACAGCACTCCACCGCCGGTGTCTCGTCCTCCTGCCGTTCCCATCCTTGTGGTGGGCACGAAAATGGATCTAGCTGGAGAACTCAATAACACGTCTGCTGTCTCTAATTTTGTTAGGACTACTGTAGTGCGCCAGTTATCCTCGCATCCTCATATTGAAACCTTTGGGGGCCTAAGTCAGAGGAGTATAGCCAGCAGACAACAAACGACCCCCATATTTAACTCCACTGCTATCTACCGGTCTTCACCCATTTTCCGCCAAGGGAGCTTTGCTGCGCAGCGAGGCTTTCGGGAAATCCTCCTTGTAAGTTATGAACACTTATTACAATCCCTTGCCTATATGTCTCATGCGTTCCTCTTTGTCATACTCTGACAACCAAAGCCGATTCTTGGAAAGGCAAACTACCGCTCATGGGGACTCTCACAGCTAAGAGAGATCAGCAAAGAACGCTTACGCGAACTTACTCAGACTAAAAAATTCCACTGGGGCATCACCACTTGTCATTGCAGTGGGAATAGATGAGAGGAAACCAGATCGGATTGATTCAATTGGACGGACGTAGGCAAATACAATTGTTTACCTTCTCACTTAGAGCAGTGCTTTGGAAGTACCGGCAGTTCGACCGTCGCGACCGAAGATGTCCGCTGCATGCTCCACAGCAGGACCGTGACTTACGCATGAGTTACTTTTTAATGATGGTAAACTTGCACAGAATATGCCGCACTTTCTTTCCCTCTCCTCCGGCGGCATGCCCGAGGCAGAATGACCGGAGGCGGACTCGGGTGCAGGTGGCTAACAGCCGAACAACCTGTCTACGCATTCCACACACCACCTGGTCCCAGCAGAATGTAGCAGGATTTCGCAGAGGACGGCTTGGATCTCACATGCGTTAGATCACCATAGAGGTCACCTCCAGAAGAAGCAATTGAATTTCACTCTCAGTCCTGATAGGAAGGACCAAGTTATCCAGTCAGTTGGCAGCCTTCCAAGCCAGGTCTTTTAGCGCATTGTGACAGATTGCAGCGCGTTAGATGTCAGTGGGGACTGCGCTGGAGTGCCTTGGAGATGGATGCCCAAGAGTCGACCTCACTCTCACCCCGCCGCATCAGTTTACTGCCCGAACTTGCCAGACATCTGATGCTGGGATAGAATGACGTGGCGGGAAGCCTACGCCCAGGCCTAATATCACACTCCCCGCCGCCGCCATGTTTAGCATTTGTCATAGCATGCGCGGACTCTGCGAAGTCTGGTTAATGCGTGCCGTGACCCAATCTGGCCCCCATTTGTTGGTTCAATGCATCTCCAATGTAGCCCGTATTGGGGGCAACATGGAAGTACCACAGATCGATGGCGCGCACAGACTGCGTTCTCCAAAAATGCGAGGTGGCAGGATTCGGCAGTAGCTGTGGAAGCAAGGCACCACGTGCGGTGACTCTGTCAGTATCTTTGCAGGAACTGGCAAAACTGGTCACAGGTACCGTCCAGGGCATTAAAAAATCGCCAGAGCGGGGATGAAAACTCGAAACGGGGAGGGAGGAGTTTAACTACCGCCCTGTCTGGTAAATCGGTCGTTACAAGCAACGCGGACTCCAACTGTGTCCTTGTCACGTAAATCCTGCTGTAGCTTGTTTGCCAGAGACCGTTGTTTGTGCGCGTTCGGAGCACGGTGGGACTAGTTCCGTACCCAGCATCTTTGTTGCTCTTTTCGCCCTTATCGAACTCGCCTCAGCCGAGAGCCGTACTCTGCTTATGTTAATAAAATGTAATATTCCTTCGGTACCCAGCATCTTTGTTGCTCTTTTCGCCCTTATCGAACTCGCCTCAACCGAGAGCCGTTCTCTGTTATGTTAATAAAATGTAATATTCCTTCGGTATCCATTCTGGTCGATCTTAATCTTCTTGCATTCAGAACTGCAATGACCCAGACAACCTTGGTCCAGAGTCACCGAACAACCAAGTGATCTCTGATTTCCTCAACGAGGTAAATGAGTCTTGCTTTTTCCTGCTACCGTGTTATCGTTTTTAAAAGACCAAAGCCTGGTTGTCTTAAATAGACTGGCTGTTCCTCCTCTTCCTTCTTCTTGCTTAGTGTCCTTCTTGATTCCGCTTGGATTGTCCGTAGAACCTGTCAACTCCAAACCAAATTCGTTGCCCCCTATTCCACCAGAACTTACTTTAGCAAATTATATACGCTCCGTGCCGGTTGAATTCTCTTGTAGCACAAGTAAACACTCTGCCATTGGCACGGATGTGTAGCACGGTCGATCTCACCGCATCTATAATACATGCGAACCTGGAAGGCTTCTGAAAGCCGAAGTGGCAGTTCGACCGTCGATTTCGACGAGGTCCACCGTATGCTCCACACCAGGTGGTGCAGGGACGGTGACTTGCGCGTGAATTAGTTTTAAGTGATAGTAGCCTTGCGCTGCAGCTACCGCACTCTCTCCTCCCCCCCACCTGAGCCCGGTGTCAAGACAGAGTCAATAAGACCGGAGATGGGAGAGGGCGCAGGTGGCTGGCGCGGCCGGAGCCGCCCCTGGGCGTGCCACCACACCTGGCTCGGATCCCACGGAGTGGGAGTGCCATAAAGGCCATATTAAGAAGGAGCCATTGCAACCTGACTCTCAGTCCGCCAGTCAGCCACTCCACATACAAAACACACATTGGGCTGACCACGCGGTCCGAGTTATCTCGTCAGTTGGCAACCTTCCAAGCCACGGCTTTTAGCGCACCGTGATAGTTTCAAGCGCGTCAGATTGTTTATAGTGAGGAAAATACGCTGAGCTCTCGACCTCACTCTCTCCCCACCCCCACAATCAGACCACTGTCCGAGCCGGTCAGTTGTCTGATGCGGAAGCAGGCGCAGCTGCTGGTGACCTCGTCTACGTGTACTACGTACACGACCTGGCCCCCCAAACACAAGCACCAGGATTTCACACAACAGGGGGTTGAACGGCTTACATCTCACATGTGTGAGATAGCCAGAGGTCACGTTAAGAAGGAGCCATCGCAGCCTGACTCTCAGACCACCAGTCAGCCACTCCACACAACACACATTGGACTAACTGCGAGGTCTGAGTGTAATTGTCAGTTGGCAACCTTCCAACCGCGGCACACAACGTTAGCGCACTCTCTTCATCTCCCCCACCTGAGCCCGGTCTCATGACACAATCAAGAAGACCGGAGATGGGAGAGGGCACAGGTGGCTGGCGCGGCCGGAGCCGCCCCTGGGCGTGCCACCACACCTGGCTCGGATCCCACAGAGTGGGGGTGCCATAAAGACCACTTAAAGAAGGAGCCATTACAGCCTGACTCTCAGTCCGCCAGTCAGCCACTCCACACAAAACACACATTGGGCTGACCACGCGGTCCGAGTTATCCCGTCAGTTGGCAACCTTCCAAGCCACGGCTTTTAGCGCACCGTGATAGTTTCAAGCGCGTCAGATTGTTTATAGTGAGGAATATGCGCTGAGCTGTCGACCTCACTCTCTCCCCAACCCCCACCGTCAGACTACTGTCCGAGCCGGTCAGTTGCCTGGTGTGGGAGTGGGCGCATTGGCTGACGGATCGGCGTACCCGTCTTCGCGCGCCACAGCACAACCTGGCCCCCATAACGCACACACCAAGATTCACAAACTCAGGGGATATGGAGCAGCCATCGCCGTCTGAATCCCAGTCCACTGGTCAGCCACTCGACACACACAGCACATACACTGAGCCGACGGCGTCGTCTGGTGGAAGCGTTAGATTGGCAGACTTCCCAGCCACGGTTTCTAGGAAACCGTGATATACTCTGGTAAATGGTGATTGTGAGGGTGTTGTCGATGTATTGGTGTAGGTAGTGTGCGCTGATGTAGCTTAGCCTCCGGTGGTTTACCGGAGGTTGTCATGGAGGCGCATGTATCCTAATAGGCCCATGCGGTGTGTAAATGTGCGGGAGCAGTGAGGGCAGTGAAGGCGGGCGCGTCGACTGTATGTCGGAGCCCCAGGCACTGGTTCACCAGCCTCCGTGCGATGGATTCGCAGGTGACCGACCAGGCCGATGCGTGAGTTGAAGTTGCGGGCGCAGTGTGGGCAGGAGAAATCGGTAGAGGCTGGGGCGATGTCATTCCTGGTAGTGGGGGTGTCAGGGGTGCTAAGAATGGCAGGACCGGTTGATGTGCATGGTGTATCGGTGTTGTCGGCATTGTGGTGTATTCCGCTGTCATGGATGCGCATGTGACCGAATAGGCCCATGCGATGAGTGAATGCGCGAGGGCAGTGGACGCGACGATCTCTGCTGTGTGATGGTGTTCCAGGCACTGGCTCACCGGTCTCTGTACGATGTATTCGCAAGTGACCGACCAGGCCGATGCGTGAGGTGAATGTGCGGTCGCATTGAGTACAGCTTAGGAGAGATTCCCCATCGCTGATGGTGGTGGTGGTGGTGGTGGAGGTAGTGAAGGCGAAGGCGGTGGTGGTTGCGGTGGTGGGGGTAGCAGGCGATGAGTAGATGGATGTGGTCTCTATGATGGTGGGAGTAATTGAATTGATTCCAGGCGTGAGGGTGGGAGAGTCTGATGGAGGGTTGGCAGAATTTGACATAGAAATTGGAATTGTCGGATTGTTGGTGCATTGCGTCCGAAGATGTCCAACCAGGCCGATTCGCGCGCGGAAGATGCGTTGACAGCGCGGGCATGTTGGCAGGGCCTGGGCATTGGCGGTGTTGGTCCGGGGCGCTGGTGACTTTCGTGCCGCTCTTTTGGCCTTGGCGGCGGCGATCCGGTTGGCCTCGTAGATTGCTGAACCAGTCTTTACTGATCTTCTCCATGCCGGTCTATCCTGGGCGAGGTCCTCCCAGGTCGCCGAGTTGATTTGCAGTTGCTTCAGCGATTTCTTCAAAGTGTCCTTGTAGCGTCGTTTTTGACCTCCCTGCCGGCGAGAACCCGTAGCGACATCTCCGTAGAAAAGTCGTTTGGGTAGTCGCTCGTCGTCCATTCTTACCAGGTGGCCGCTCCATCGCAGTTGCACTTGCCTCAGCATGGCATGGATGCTGAGGATTCCGGTCCGCTCCAGGACTTCCGTGTCCGGGATCCTGTCTTGCCATCTCAGCTTCAGTATTCTGCGGAGGCAGCTGAGATGAAAGTGATTCAGCTTCCTGGCTTGGTTCGAGTAGACGGTCCAGGTTTCCGCTCCGTAAAGGAGTGTCGTCAAGACGACGGCCTTGTACATCTTCAGTTTGGTGTTCAGGTGAATACCGTGGCGATTCCACACGGAGGCCTGCAGCCGGCCGAAAGCCTGACTAGCTTTGGAGATCCGTTGGGCAACCTCGTCATCGATTCTCGTGTTGCGCGACATCGTGCTTCCTAGATAAGCGAAGGTTTCCACGTTTTTGAGTTGAGCACCGTTGACATTGATTCGAGGAGCATTGTATTCCGTGCTGGGTGGCGGCTGGTGCATGACAACCGTTTTGGCTGTACTTATTGTTAATCCGAAATCGGCGCAGCCTTCGGCGAAGAGGTCCATGCTCCTTTGCATGTCCTCCTCCGTCACGGTGTTAAGGGCGCAGTCGTCCGCGAAGAGCAAGTCATGGACTGTAGTCGTAGACACGCGCGTTGGAGCCTGCATACGCCGACTGTTGAGAAGGTGCCCGTCAGTTCTGTAGGCGATGCGGATACCAGGCTGCTCATCACGGTAGGCGTCCATCAGCATAGCCGAGAACATGAGACTGAAGAGGGTGGGGGCCAGTACGCAGCCCTGCTTCACTCCGTTGGTCACTGCGAATGCTTCGGATACCGTCCCGTTGTCAGTGACGCGCGCCGTCATCCCGTCATGAAGCTGACGCACCATGTGCGTGAACCGCTCAGGACAACCAAATTTTTGCATGACTTTCCACAGTCCGTCACGATTCACCGTGTCAAAGGCTTTCGTTAGATCCACGAAGGTAGTGTATAGGTGAGTTCGCATCTCCTGACACTTCTCTTGTAGCTGGCGGGCGGCAAAGATCATATCGGTTGTTCCGCGGTGTCGGCGGAAGCCACATTGGCTTTCTGGGAGCAGGCCCTGCTCTAGGTGACCGTTCAGACGATTGAGAAGGATACGGGCAAGATCTTCCCGGCGATGTTGAGCAACGAGATGCCTCTGTGATTATCACAGAGTTGCCGGTTCCCCTTCCGTTTGTAGAGATGGACGATGGTCGCGTCTTTGAAATCCTGAGGAACTTGTCCTTGGCGCCACATCTCCTGGAAGAGTGTTGTGAGTTCTGCCATCAGCCGGGGCCCACCGTGCTTGTAGACTTCCGGTGGGATTGCGTCGGATCCCGGTGCTTTTACCGCTGGAAATCTGCTGCACGGCCCGGATGGTTTCCGGTAGGGAAGGCGGCAGATCCAGGTCATTGTTCGTGTCCACTTGAGGGAGCTGGTCAATGGCAGCATCGGAGATGGCTGATGAGCAATTAAGGACACTTCTGAAGTGCTCGGCCCAGCGCTTCAGAATTTGCGATTTCTCTGTCAGCAGTGTTGTGCCGTCAGAGCTGAGCAGCGGTGCGGACCCCCTTGATACACGGGCCGTAGATGGCCTTGATGGCTTTGAAAAAGTTTTTCATTTCATTGCGGTCCGCATACCCCTGGATTTCCTCAGCCTTTCGGATCATCCAGGCATCCTGCATCTCCCGCAGCCGTTGTTGTACAAGGCGCCGGCATCTGAAAAAGGCTGCTTTGGTGGCGTCAGTCCGAAGGTCCATGTAGGCTTTGTGTAGTCTATTCTTTTCCGCGAGTAATTTGCTGATGTCGGCGTCATTGTCGTCAAACCAGTCCTGGTGTCGACGGTGTGCGCGTCCGAGTACATCGAGGGCGGTGGACTGGATGACATTTCGCAGTTGACACCATCGTGTCTCCACAGTAGCGGTATCATCTGGAGCATGCAGGTCCTCCAGTTTCTCGGTTATTTGGTTGCTGAAATCAAAACAGTGAGCAGGCAAATTTAATAAAAAGAGTATTTAACTTACATGGCGGCCTCTTACCTTGGGGGCCTTCGTCGGGGTTGCAGTCGGAGCCTCATCTCAGAAATGACGAGGCGGTGATCTGTCCAACCATCGGCATCGCGGATCGCCTTGGTTACCAGCACGTCCTGTCGATCTCGCCTCCGGACGAGAACATAGTCCAGCAGATGCCAGCGCCGCGACCGAGGGTGCATCCACGTGGCCTTCTCCCGCGTCGGAAGGCGGAAGAAGGTGTTGGACAGCAGGAGACGGTGTTCCGCACACGTGCGCAGAAGAAGGAGGCCGTTATCGTTGCAGCTACCGAGACCGTGGGGACCCAGCACTCCCCTGCCAGGCAGCGTGGTCCGTCCCGACGCGGGCATTGAAGTCACCAAGGACAATTAACTTGTCCTCTTTCGGCACAGTCACCAGCAAGGCGTGCAGGTCCTCGTAGAATTTGTCCTTCGCCGCATCAGAGCTCGTCATTGGGGAGCGTAGGCGCTGACGATGGTGGCGAACTGGTCTCCCCGAAGAGGCAGGCGGAGGCTCATCAGGCGATCATTGATACCCTGCGGCAGACAGGGCAGACGTCCCACGATGTCGTTACGGATGGCAAAGGCAACACCAGCGTCGCGTCGCTCTGCCTTTGGCCGGCCGCTCCAGAAGAAAGTGTAGCCGGCCCCCACCTCCTCCAGCTGACCCTGCTCAGAGAATCGGGTCTCGCTGAGAGCAGCAATGTCCACCTTGTAGCGCGCCAGTTCCCGAGCGACTAGCGCCGTCCTCCGTTCCGGGCCGGTTGCTCCTAGGATTGTCTAAAAGGGAGCGAACATTCCAGGCTGCTAGTGTGAGTGGACTCACCCGAGCAGCCTGGAGAGTATGGCGAGGGGGATGGGGACGGGGGTATTGTTGTTTGTTTGAGTTTTACGACCGCGTAGTTTGCGATCTGCGAGCCGCGGCCGGCTGCAGAAGACGTGAGACCCAGCATTTTTTTAGGGCACATTTTCTAGCCCCTTCCTCCGCGAGGAGGCAAGCAGTGCTATCCCTAAATAGGGCTGCTCGGACATCCCAGACGGCTGCCGAACTCCACTATGGGTCACGGATTTGTTTTTAGTGGGAGAACGACCCGAGTTAGTCTGGGCCGCCTACGGGGTTGCTGTCGCCCCCACCGTAGGACTTTTTGAGAGGGGGAGGTGGGAAGTTCGGGAGTCAGACATACCGAGTGTGGAGGCACACACAACACCGGAGACCCTCACCTGGTTTAGCCCGCCGGTCGTGACGGTTGCCCGGGGTGTGGCCGCTGGGAAGAACCCAACTTCGAGGAGCCACAGGTGAGAGTTGGGTACCAGTTAGAGGCGGCCACAGGAGCATTCACCACCTGTACGAGACAAATGGAGCGACCAAATGCAGGCTGTGTGGTGCTGCCCCTAACTAGTACCCCTACACCCCGAAAGCCGAAGTAACGATTTGAACTGTACTATGGCCAAGGTGCAAGTCAACATTTTCTACCATGAGTGGGACATTTAGCTAAGACAGACTATGCTACACAGAACATTCTCATGACCGGAAAACGTCTGCTGCTGGGCGTAAAAGGGCTGGCGATCTGTTTTAGTACTGTTGCTGCGCAATTTATGATAGTTTGTTACCGGTCCTTTACCACTTTCCGATCTTCATAGCCATCCGGTACATTCACCACGATCAGCGCCACCAGAAGTCCATTTGGTACTTCTCCGGGTTTTGTCGTAAATGTGCCAGATGAAGGGACTTTATAAAAATCTAAGGAAGGATTGTGCAGTCTTGTTTTTATTTCCACTCAGTGATTCTCTGTTCTCTGTGGATGACGAGGTTGGGGTTGACTGAGCAGGTTAGTGCCTTTTCTTCACGGAACCATAAATAACACCAAGTAGTGATGTGTGAGAGGCCAATAGCGTGGACGTAAGCTTGATTTATAAGAGCCACCACCGTTTGTGAGGGCAACTGCGATCTACTCTTGATTTACCTGATATATATTTGCCGTTTCAACATGCCTCTGCAGTATTATACTTGGGAGAACGTCAATTTTGCACGTTGGAGTCTGAAGACGGTTCTAAGGGCCAATTTTTATCGTCTTTTGGCTTTGTGGGTCTCCTCGATTAGCTGGTGTACTATAAACTGTAATATATATCAACGAAAGCGAGGAACGCAAACCGAGTTAACGTACACGAAACCTGCTATTGTCCGCAACCCTAATATGCATCGTTTATTTTCTCAGTGCAGAAGATAAACTCCGTCTCGGTCGTAGGAGTAACGGAATCGCCCCCGGAATGCCACCAGTTTTGGCCGGAACTTATGTCCCCCGAGGCTCCTAACTTGCAACTCCTCACGCTCACTGGATGTTTTCTCCTCCTGTCCCTTTTTTCGCTCTCTGTTACTGGGACTCCAAGGTGGGGTACTCCCTCTATGTTCGATATACGCTATTCAGCCAATAAAGCCCACAGGATTGCTGACAGCGTGACAATACAGTTCTGGTTCGTTCCTGCCAGTTTGCTACTCTCCGGACTTTTTGAAGACCGCCGTTTATGGCAAAGGGGTGCTCACCGATCGTGTTATACTCGTCCCATTGTACCTTGTTACTCCCTCTCGAGCCCCGCCCAGCGACTAGGTAGAATGACATTACAGATAAAGACAAGGGAGACTGTAATGGCCATTTCTTACCTCTTATCTGTCACCAGCCAGTCATAGCCAGCCCTTTTTCTTTGTCAGTAATGTCATACCACCATGCATGCGCGTTCGGCGCCTTCAGGGACCAAGTTCCTAACCGGTACCTTTGTTGCCCTCGGATGCATTATTGAACTCGCCTTAGCGTACTCCGATCATTACTTTATGTTTATGTATGTTTGCTCTCAAATAACATGAAACAGAATGCAGCCTTAAATGGTGAAAATCACTGTGCGTGCGTAAAGTTACCAGGCCTTCTCTTTGATTGTCATATTTAAGGACTACGTTGTTTTCTGATCTGCATGCTCCCATTATTAGTTTAGCCCCACTTTCTGTTCTCAGCCGCTTTGCATGTCTCTTCACGTCATCAATTCGCCCCGACTTCGACGATCACGCTATTGACCCGTTTCATGGTACCCTCTATCCACGATTCTTCTCCCAACTTATTTTTCGTACATATACCTCTTCTCTCTTTATCTGAAAGTATTTCCGTGGTGGGGTATTCTTGACCACAGGTTTCAGGCATAGCAGATGTACACCTGGTTGCCGGCAGGAGTATATTCGCCTACCGCGGTCTTAAACGTCGTTAAGTAGGCCAGCATGAGCGTGTTTAGGCCTTCCATCTGGATGTTTGAATTCCACATCTTCCTCATCGCACTTCTTAAGGTGTCAGCGAAGTTTTCGTCCGGGCCCTTTTGTTCAGGATAGAAAGGTGGCTACAGCATTTGTTTGATTTCCCACGCTGAAGTATAGCTAGGTCGAATTGCTTTCCGTGTCGGGATTCGGTACCTTGATATGAACTGCTCAGTTCCCTGTTCCGTATTTTCCACCTTAATTGCCTGAACGTCTGGAACTTCTAGTCATCGTGACTACGCGTCCACCGCGATGACAAACGCGTGGCAGAGGGAAACCAGCATATCTCGTAAACATTTTGTTCCAGGGTTTTTTTGGCTTCGGATCACACTATTTTCCAAATGATTTCAATTGTTGTTGTTGTTTTTGTTGTTGCCTTAATGTTCTAACCGCTTCCTGTGTCTTAGGTTATCCGTCTAAAGGGGCGGCACACGCCTCTCGATGGATCCTCTTCCTTGACCGGCCCCTCCGTAAGCTCCTCAGTTCAGCCCGCCCGATCCGTTGACACAACGTATTGGATGCCCAATTTTTAGTTCCCTTCCTCCCCCAGCTTCCTCGCTTGACACATTTCTTGCGTTTGTACTTTTTGATCCTTTTTTCTGGCTTTTGGTTTGTTTGCACTGAATTTCATAATGTCATCCTTTCGACCTGTAGTAGTGTGGATTTTCCTATGCGAGACAGCCTCCAGCTTTCGAGTCAGGGGTAGTGGCTTGGTCGGTCCGACCGTTCTGTTTGTCATTGACAAAGAGCCCAACACGGGATTAGAATGCTAATTTGGGCTACAAATGCACGCTTCCGGGTATAAATACTAACATATGGCTATCACTGTAGTCTCTTCCGGTGGCACAAGTGTGATTCACCTAGTAGTGGTGAACTCTACTTTAGGTACTGCAGCTTCCCACGTACAGGTAGCGTACTTCAGCGTACCCGTCCTACCAGCTGTATTTCGATTATGTGTCTCGGTGCGGCACTTCGTGTCCAGGATACCAAACTTCGAATTTGTACAAAAAGGTTAATCAGGCCCAGGCCAGGTTTATCGTAGCTCCCAACAAGACTGATCGTAAGAGGACACCCATTTGGCGTTACCAGTGACGGCGACCTCATGGATCATTATAATACCTTTCAATTCAGCAATGTTCTGGATCTCTCTAGTTAGACCATGTTCACTCACTTCGAAGCACTATTTGTAATCACAGTTTGGAATGCTCCGACCAAAGTATTACCGAATATTGCATGAATAGAGCAGTATATTATGTTGCTTGTATTTTTTTTTGGTCGAGTCGTGTGCGTAGTACGCGCAGCTGAGGTCATTAGGTATGTCAGTAGCTGCGCCCATTCCCTGCAGCAGTCCACTGACCGACTTAGACAGTGGCTGAGGCCTGGGAATAGGATTAGATAGTGAGGTTGACAGCTCAGCGCATATTCATCACTTTAAACAATCTGACGCGCTTGAAGCTATCGCGCGGCGCTCCCATCTAAATCCTTTCCGCGAGGGAAGGTTTGATCAGTTCCGCTATAAATGTTCTTAAGCTAGATCATCGATGAGCCCTGAGTTCGCATTGTAAGCTTACAGCCGTGATCCAATAAGCAGAAATGTGCTGACCTGGAGTGAAACCGTCGTTAAGAGACTTGGAAGGAGTGCTAACCCGGTTACAGATAAGTTCGAGCATAGAAGGAAAACTTGGTAAAGGTCGACCAGAGCTACCAAGCCTTATCTAACAAGTCACTTTCATAACTTAGCATACTACTTGTTTGCATTCAATAGGTAGTTTTGTTTCCATTTTTAACGGATAAATATTTCATGGTGCAAATGCAGTGAATGTGTTTTTCTGTCTTCGCAAATTCCACGCCTATTTAACGGTTCTTACGTTACCAGTAAAATATTTGCAGTTTATCCACTCTTCATGCTCACCTGTATCGTTTAAATGGAGCTTTCAAGAACTTCTGCCAATTACTACAAATACTCTGATCGCTTGACTTTTACTCCCGCTTTCGATTGCCGGAACCGTTTTTTTATTAATTTGAGCTATCGAACTCCTAGATATGCCTTAAAAGTACAGTTAGCTCAACAAATGGTCGGGCTTCAGAGCATTATCTGGCTAAATAGTCAGCGAGCACGGCGTGGGATCGCAATGCTGTGGTAGATACGCGAGTGATTTGCTTTATTTTGAAAGTATCATTTCAAAATTTTCAGCAAAAAGGCCTCCGTTCACTGTGGATAAAATTGTTATGCCGAAGAGAGCGCCGGAAGAATACAGAACATATGTAGTAATTGAAAGCTGATATTTTTGTTATCACGAACGGTCGTCCGTGAATTCGTCGCAAAAATGCGCCAGATTTTCTTAAAAAGGATGCAGACGTCGCTTGTAAATTACCTTAATATAACCAAAGAGAGGTAAGTAGCAGTATCTAAGCAGAAAAATCGGCCAATCCATGTACATATCAGAAAATTCACGTGTGAACGGAGGAGAAAAAAATTGTGGCTCATTCAAAAGCAAGTCGATTTGCGACTAGAATTCCCCTTGTAAAAATCGTCACCAAATTACGAAGATTTGGTGATCTCCTTAAACCTACCTTAAAGTAGTGTCAAGAGCAGATGCATTAGTGGATTACTTACACAGGCGCGCAATAAATGAGGATTGAAAGAAATAAGACACTAGGGTGAAGTGGTGCCGTTGGATAGCCAACTGGTTCCTTAGGATTATAAACAGCGATCTGCAGGCTAATCCAAGCAGGACGCGTTGAACGTGCAGGTGGGATTTGGACATGGAGATTTTAAAGGGAAGTCGGGTAAAGCCCCTGAGTGAGAATGGTAGACTTGGGGTAGATACCGGATGCGAAAACATTTGCTAATAGTAAAAGGGATGTGAAAATGACAAGTATTATTTAGGTGTCGACGGCGGTCACAAGGAATGAGCTGCATTGGTTTGTAAAGGCTGGAACCTTAGAGTCAGTCACACCAGTGCGTGTTAAAATACACACGAACATACCAATTAGGTGGTTCTTCATCCGTTATAAGTGATGAGGACTGTTCCTATCTGGAGGATGTAGTGGTGACTTTTGTGTGAACTGCATTGTGATGGATGAGTTTTGCACTGCACCTATGTATCTCATCTCGATTCTGACACTCACCCTCTTTCAGTTATAAGATGAAGTCAAAGCGCCTGGCGATGGACGTGGGCACGGCGCCTATATAAATCGGCTATATATATATATATATATATATATATATATATATATATATATATATATATATATATATATTTGAAGTTGAATACGTTCTATGGGAAATGGAGCTTTATTGTGTAAATTTTCAACACCGGTTCTCCGGGTCGTCGTCAGACGCAGGCGGGCAGCAAATGCGACCAAAAACATTTGACATCGTAATCACGCGAAAAAATCGATACTGGCGTGAACATTGGCACCATTGAGCGGCCGCCGTGTGTATCAGCCTGTCCTGATTGGTTCTCGTTTCTTCCATTTCTCCTTGAGATATCTGTACGCCACATCCAACTCGATATGTCTGTTGATGCATGACTCATCTGAATGCATCGCCTCGAGGAACTCTCGACCTTTCTTGAAGGGACAGGCGGCGACAATCTGAGTTTTACCCCAAGCGAAGGGGTGCCCGGTGTCTAGAGTATGCATAGCTGTTTGGGACAGATGGTCCCGCCTCTTTACTGCCAACTGATGTTCATAGATGCGTTTAGAGGCGGATTTTGCCGGTCTGACCACAATACACGGCATCACATGCTTCACACGGGATCTTGTAGATGACTTCTTTCTTGTCCAAATAGTTGACCCTGTCCTTAGGGGTGGACAAGCTGGGTACGCAAAGTGGTTGTCGTTTTGTGCGCCACATGAATTTGTGCTTCCTTAGGTGTCTTTCGACGAGTTCAGACACATTCTTAATGTAGGGAAGGGTTCGCCATGTATTTATTTTTTTGGCACCTCGTTAGAACTACTTGGTTCCTTTTTGTCGACTGCTGTCGTTTCAAGTATCGGCGCACAAAAATCCTTAGGGTACCTATTCTGCGAAAAATAATTCACACAAGTAATTCAGTTCGAT